>APFE030028902.1:0-25893 GCA_000404065.3 Pinus taeda
GTCATGATTAAGGGGAACTGTCAAAATAACAATCACACCCATTGTTCGCCTGAACGATGACTATTCTAGATTATTATTAAAAGTTAATAATCCACAAGTTTAAGTAGAAAATAAATGAGAGTTAGTAAAGTCCCTATATTCCTCTAGGGGATTGATGTATAAATTAACATAACTGGGGATTGAGGTATAAATTAACCTAACTGGAATGTATTGTGTAATCTTCCATGTTTAGTATTCTTCTTTGATACTCATGAATTTGATGCTCTGATTCTTTTCTGTGTGAGTTTAAATTTAACTCTGCTCCGTACCTTGATCACCATGATCGACCAAGGACGTTGATTGGAACTGCAGGTAACCCTAAGGCTTGGCGAGAGGTTCCTAATGTTGTCTAGGGACCAGTAATTGATATAGTACTGGTCCCACCAAACCACCATAAATTGAGACTTTTGAAACCAATATTTAAACATAAATAAATAACATTAAGTATAAATAAGTATTAATTTATGTCCAAAATTTCCCCATACATTGACTAGGCCCACAACTGTCCATAAAGATTATTTTACTACTTAAGACTGCAAACCATATTGACCCAACTAGAAAACAGCTAAAGCCATAAAGGCTTCCAAAATGGTCTATTCCAAAAGTACAAAGCAACAGTCACTTCAACACCCACTCATCAGAACTGCAGCTTTGCATCCCAAATAAATATGCCTACCTGCACATAAAAAAAGGGTATGTCAGCCATAACTTATGTGTTTTTCAACAACTAAACACCCTATGTTCAATAAATGACACCCAACCCAATAACATTTAAACCCATGTTTTTCAATAAATGTCACCCAGACCCAATAACTACAATAAATGACACCCAACTCACTCTATTTCTCATTAAAACAGATCAAAGCACATGGATCAACAAATAACCAATTCCCAACCATTAGATCACATCAAATTAAATCCAGACCACACATTCAAAATGAAGGCATTGCAATCCATGTGCATCCATGTCCACCAATTAAATTCAAGTGCCAAAAACTATAAAAGAAGTCCATCCATTGTTGAAGTTGCATCTTATGCTTTCAAACTATTCAGCAAACTTGAAGACAACATCACTAAACAGTTGCCAATATGTCCAGGTTAGTTATATCAATTACCACTCATTCTTCTTATAGTTCTGTTTTCATTGTTTTCATTTATCAGATTTCTTACATGATCTATCTGGCCATAACAGATAGAAGGATACCTGGATGGTTTCACAAACGACCATTGAAAGTCATTATTCTTACAGTTATGTTTTCATTGTTTTCATTTATCAGAGTTGTTACATGATCTGTCTAGCCATAACTGCTAAAAGGATACTTGGATGGTTTCACAAATAGCCATTGAATGTCATTGTTCTTACAATTTTGTTTTCATTGTTTTCATTTATCAGAGTTCTTACATGATCTGTCTGGCCATAATTGCTAAAAGGATACCTGGAAGGTTTCACAGACAGCCATTGAATAAAAGGTAGGTTCTAAATACAACTATTTAGAAACGTTAAACCATTCCTTAAAATAAAAAAAATGAATGCCTTCAACATACTTAATTTTTTCAGTTCAATTTCCTAAAACCTTTTATGACTGATAAGTCCATTCCAAGGCTGATCACAGCTGCAAGTTGTTTCCAACATAGAATTTATGCCTGGAATGGTGGCCATGGAATGTAATGAAGAAGTTGCAGTACTGAGACATTTTTGGCAATGCCCAAAAAAAAAATGGAAAATGATATTGGAAACAACTGTCGTAGAATCCTACTTGAATCCATATAAAGTTGCTAAACTGATGAACATGCAAGAAATTGAGAGACTACGAAGTAATTTGTAATGAGAGACTACGAGGTAATACAATTCAATTTCCTGTAACATACATGTTGATAATTTCCTGTAATAAAGGAAAAATATTTTTGTAGAAGTATTAAATCATAATTTACAAATATTCTAATGTCTAAATGCATGCAATAATTTTACAAGTTGTTGCATCTATGGCAAAAGGAGGTTACTCTGCTCATACAAGGAGAAGTGGCAGGAGAGTGACAAGTGGTGCACAACTACGATGCACATCATCTGATGAGGATAGGACAGCTGATGTTAATGCCAAAAATGCACTAGGGAACATTGTTGAGGATGACCATGTGATAGCAGCTGATGTTAACATGCCATCAACCATAAAACCACCATCAACAACAGTCCAAGGAGTAAGCTCAACTAAAAATATTAGTGCTATAAGAGGATGGACAAAATAACAAATGTTAGTTGCAAGTGACGACATAGAGTTTAATGGATACTCAGTTCAGGTATCTACAAGAAAACACAGTATTCCTCCCTCATCAATACATTATCGGATAAATAGACTAACTTATACAAAATGTAGAGGGCCTCTTATAGTTATGATTGAGGAGGAGGAGGCCGCGGTGGTTGAATGGTGTAAAGAGATGGCCCAACTGGGACATGGGCTAGAGTTGATACAACTCAAATCAACAGTTGCTTAATCTATCAAGGGAGGCCAAACCCATTCAAAGATGGGTTTCCTGGTAAATCATGGTGGTTTGGGTTTAAAACAAGGCATCCAAAACTTGTATTGCATACTGTTGAGGGCCTTGACAGAGATAGAGCATTAAATTTGCGCCCTGCAATTGTGCAAAAGTTCTATGACACACTTTCTAGTGCTTACGATAAACATTCTTATGGAGCAGACCATATATGGAACTGTGATGAAACAGGTTTATAGGCAGGGAGGAATTGTGGCATGTAGGTAATTGCCAAGAGAGGGAGCCAAAATGTGCCAAAGCTTTTTCCCAAGAGTAGGGAGTGGATAACTATTTTATGTTGTGTCAATGCAATTGGTACAATCAATCCCAGGATTTTATCTATTCAATGGTAAAAATCAACTGAAAAAATATATATAGAACTGTGAACTAGGTGCATGCATGGATGCACATCCCCATGCATGGATGACTAAAGAACTGTTTCTAAGTTGGCTTTTTCAGTTTTCTACATTGGTACCAGGTGGCGTCTCGCCTAATAACAAACACCTTTAAATATTAGATAGCCATGGGAGCCACATGGTTGTATAAAACATCGAGGAAGCAAACAATTTAGGCATCGACCTGTTGACATTGACCACTCATACCACTCACAGACTACAACCCCTTGATGTTAGTGTGTTTGGCCCTTTCAAGAACTATTTCAGGTCGGAGCGCGTTGCATGGATGGCAAAGAATCCAGGGGTTGAGGTGAAAAGGTTTGAGCTAGCAGAGCTTGCAGGTAAACCTTTTAAAAGGGCTTTAACACCATCAAATATCAAGGTTGGCTTTAGGAGGACAGGAATCTGGCCACTGTACTATGATGCTCTTATGCATGATACTGGTTGTAGCCAAGCATTTCATGTGGATGGTCAGGAAGAAGGGAATGCCCAAACAAATGTTGAAGTGCAAGAAGTAGATGACCAAGATGATGTTGTTGCAGCTGGTAATATGATTTCCCTATCTCAAGGACACTTATATGCTGAAGATGATGAAAATATATGTGAAACACAATATAACAATGAACAAATTCGCAGTAACATGGAGATCGTTCCACCAACTCAAGAACATGAAATTCCCGTTGCTGATATTGTAATGATATTGTTGAATATGCAGTTGATAATGACCAATTAACATTGCCAAGCCAAGTAACCCCACCTTCATGGCTAGCAGAAGCAATGGTCAATATGAATGCACATAGTGTCTCAGCAACCAATGAAGAAAGCATGAACATGCCCTCACAACTAGCAGAATTGAACAGTGAAATTGTTCAATTTTTTATGGAAAATAGATCAATGGAAGAAGATGAAGGACATAATGAGGCATCAAATGAAGATAATGATATAGTTTAATTAGTTCCAACAGATACTAGAAGGGAATTACCAAACAATGACATTCAGGTGGGAGGGGTGGAGAAGACTCTTGGACGGTTCCTAAAGCTACCAGTAGAGAGAGTATCAATGAAAAAAAAGCAAGGTGCACCGGGTAGTCTTCGATTGGGCTGAAGCTCACAGTTACTCACCTCAGAGGACTATATAAACCTGTTAGTTGAGTCTGAAAAAAAGAAATTTGAAAAGCAAGAATTAAAATAGAAAAAGAATGATCTAGTCAAGGAGAAGAAGGCATCAAGGATTATTGCAGCACAATGTCGAGCAAATGAAAGGATTGAAAGAGGTAAAGCAAGGCAAGTTAAGGACCAACAAAAGCAAATGGCAAGACAGGAAAAGAAAAAATGAAAGGCACAACAAATACTTGAAAAGGAACAAGGGATGATCAATGATAAAAGAATAGCTGATGAAACCAAGATTATTTCAAACTCATTGGACTCCATTGCAAATATTATTCAATTATTCCAAGATCTCATAAACATTCAAGTGCCCCACTATCAAACTAACGATTTACCCACTTGCCTTGGTCCTACCAAAGTTGGTGTCAATTCTTTGTATGCTCATTACACACCTCCACTTAATGCAAGGGTCAGTAGTGCAAATGTGAGATATGGGTAATCAGTACCTTCATGGTTGGAAGCTGCAAATTGGAATCAATCATATGGCAGCAATCAACCATTTCCTAATTAGCCCTTGACTGGTAGCCCAACCTACCTGGCTCAAGAAGGTAACTCGGGGAGTTTTGGCACTCAAGATTCTTAGGGCCATAAAGAATAGGAGTGTCATATATTTTTGGTTCTAACCACATTATGATGTGGATTTTGGATGGATTGTATCTTTTTCTTGGAATAGAAACATTTTGGCCTACAACACTAGATTGTATCTTTTTCTTGCCATAGAAAATTTTTGGCTTACAACACTAGATTGTATCTTTTTCTTGTCACAGAAACATTTTGGCTTACAAACTAGCAGTGCTTTCTTGTGGCAACCTAACTGTGCGTTGAAAAGAAATTTTCAATGGAATATGTCTTTCTGTAAAATATTAATTATGATAAAACTATTTCTATAAGTTATTCTATGAACTTTGTGTGGCTAGCTTAGAGGAATAAAGGAAGGAAACAGATAGGTATTGACAAATAGTTTCCTTCATTGCTGGTTAATTAGTTATACTTGAAGCGGCTCGGTTAAACTGTGTAACTGTGGTTGTGTTGAAATAAATTTTCTAGAACTAAATTAAGTTGCTACAGATTAGCAAAACTATTTATGGCTTCTATTAAACTCGAACTGAGAACTATTATTTCAGTGGTTGTAGCTAAAAGAGAAAAGGAAATTAATGAAAGAGGAATCCTTGAGTAACTCTGTGAGATAACTAGGGTTAATTTCCGGGCCAAGTTGACAGGGTCAACAGGTTAGAACCGATCCTCGTCTCCTTAAAGGCTCATTCAAGAGGATAGAGCCTTCAAGAGGATAACTATTGTTTGGGTAAATCTCAGTTAAGCATTTCAATATTATTGATAACTGATAGACCATGTTGCACTGAAATAGACCTTGGTAAAATCCCATCAGTCACAGTAACCAAGATTCATAACAAATAATCATTGGTCTATTGATATCGTAAGGAATTCAATAATAACATTCCATTCCAACTCTGGACAAGAGATAATGGCCAAAGGCTTAGGAAAATGGCTAAATACAAAAATCAAATGACTAAACAGTCTCAAATGAGGAGGCAATCTACCTCATAATAAGTTTTATTAAATTTCAAAAAGCCACTGCTAATTTTATTCATTGAGGGGACACTTGAGAAATTGAGAGCACTTTATCAAGTTGCATATGAAAAAGGCTAAATACAGAAATCAAATGACCAGACAGTCTTATCCCATAATAAGTTTTTGAGAGCACTCATTATTAAGTATAGTAGGAAAAAACCTTCAAATTTAAATTCAGATATTCAAAATTCTAGTTCCATGTCCAAACATAGATCACTAAAATCACAACACCCCATCTCTATATTTTTTTCCATATGAAAACCTTCAAATTCAAATTCAGCTTCCAGGTCCTAGATCACTAATAGGAAACCTTCAAATTCAAATTCAGGTTCCAGGTCCAAACATAGATCACTAATATAGCAACACACCCCATGTCTAGATCTTCACCACCACATGACTAGAGAGTCGCATCCAATATAATCACTGTAAATATGATAATAACCTAAATCCTTAAGCAAATGAAGTTTAATCATCCTCCTATGCATTTCTGACCAATAACCATACCTAAACCCAAATCTCTTCTCAACCCCACAAAAAACAGGACACAAAAATTTCAATTGAGGTGGCTACAAATTGCAACAGTTGAGTAAAACTGGCATCATTTAATCATCTTCTCAACGCCCAAAAATAACAGGACACAAAAATTTCAATTGAGGTGGCT
Source organism: Pinus taeda (assembly GCA_000404065.3). NCBI lineage: Eukaryota > Viridiplantae > Streptophyta > Pinopsida > Pinales > Pinaceae > Pinus > Pinus taeda. Next base: position 6,381 of record APFE030028902.1, read on the forward strand.
ACAAACTACAACAGTTAAGTAAAATTGGCATCATTTATGATCTTCTCATCCCCAAAAATAAACAAGACACAAAAATTTCAATTGCGGTGGCTACAAACTGTAAAAGTTAAGTAAAACTCGTATCATTTAATCATGTATATATAGAACTATACATCAAGATAGCCAGGGCATGAAGCCCAGCTATGGAAACCCATCATCGTGAAATTTTTTTTCCTGTAAACTAATAGAGAAGGGGACAAACAAACAAACAAAAATTTTATATACAGAGACAATTCTGAAGGATTGTTAACATCATAGAACCTGGACACATTTTATCTGTTGACAGACAGAGCCTGTGCTCTATCCTTGATGCCAAGAGGAGAGGAAATTGCTAGCCTCGAATTAGTACCAACAAAGGCATCCTTCATCTGAGAAATGAGATGCCAAATCGCCATGCGATCTCTAACTGTTATTTTCCCTTCCCCAATTATCTTTAAAATATTTGACATCTATTTATAAGAAGGAAAAAAATAATGAAATTTGTATTATAGGATTCTGAGGGTGTTAGGATTATTATTTCAGTCATTTTTCAGATTCGATAAGGTAGATTCAAAGTTGCGAGCAGGCGTAGAGACTCTATGCAAGAGACAAAACCAATAATTAAATAATTCTAAATTGACCAAAAATTGCTTAGGAAGAAGAAAATTTCTCATTAACAAGAGGAATATGCTAGCAAAGCTACATAATGATTTGTTGTTGTTCGATGAACGAGAAAACCAATCTTCTACTTCAGAATACTATTACAGACCAATAAATGAAATAAACATTGCAGAAGTGGCAACAGTTGATATGAACAATAGACAACAGATAATGGCGAAAGGTATAGGAAAAAGGCTAAATACAAAAATCAAATGACCAGATAGTCTTATCTCATAATAAGTTTTTGAGAGCACTCATTATCAAGTAGAGTAGGAAAAAAGCTAAATATGGCAATAAGAACCTAAACCAGAGTCCAATAGGGCTTCGAGGGTTTCGAGGGTTTGTTTGGGGTCATTGCTGCGATGTTCCATTTTCCCTTTGTCTTTCTACTCGGGGCTGGTTGTTGGGTGAAGCCATTCGCCGAGGATGGGATGGGACAGCCAAGGATGGCACACTGAGGATGGAATGGGATGGTCGAGGATGGAAAACCACCTAATACCTCACATGTGAGCATCCTCAACACTTATGTGAACATAGACCAACACACAGAGGACTAAAAATGACTCAATTGGCATAACTATTCTGTAGATATTTGTACACTGCACTAAGAAATAGAAACAGAGGAGAACAAGGTCAAGGCCATTCACAAAGCATGCTCATCGTGCTTCTTAGGAATCTTTCATTTGCCATTGAAACTCTGCAAATGACCGAGGATGGCATGCCGAGGACGGCACGAGACGGCCAAGCATGATAACAGTGAAAATTCACAAATACCATCATGGAAAGCTACCTAATACCTAATACCTCACATGTGAGCATCCTCAACACTTATGTGAACACAAACCCACACACAGAGGACTAAAGGTGACTCAATTGGCATAATTATTCTATAGATATTCGTAAACTGCACCACGAAATAGAAACAGAGGAGAGCAAGGTCAAGGCCATTCAAAAAGCATACTAACCCTACTTCTTAGGAATATTTCATTTGCCATTGAAACTCTGCAAATGGCCGAGGATGGCACACCAAGGATGGCACGAGACGGCCAAGCATGATAACAGTGAAAATTCACAAATACCATCATGGAAAGCCACAAACAACATCAAAATATCCACAAAAACCCTAAACCCTAAAAAACTGCCATAGAAAGTTTACAAAAAATCCAAATAGAGTTGTTTGTGTTGAAAAACATAGAGAAATTGCTGGTAGGATTAAAGTCCAACCAGATACAGGCCATGGATGGTCGCCAACCTTCCCCGGAGCTCACGAGACCTTCTCCACACCTGCAACGACCTTTTCCACACCTGCAACGAGAAGAAAAAGCCATTAGACAACAGAAAACCACCAAAAAAACTAGTACAAAACAACAAATTAAGCAATTACCTATTAAAAAAGACCTTCCACCTCAAGCTCGGTAAAACTGCAACCAACTCCTCCCCAAACAACAAAAACTGCGAAAAGACCACCACCAAAGAAACCTTAAACAATCAGGGGTCCAGAACGACTAATAAATCCAGGCGGAAAACCACAAGAAAGGCAGAAGCGATGTTCCAACCACAAACCCTAAACCTCGAACAAACATTTTCATCAGCACCTGCATACCAGATGAAGCTCAGGTCCACAAACGCTAAACCTCAAACAAACGTTTGCATCAGAACCTCAATACGAAACGAAGCGCTCATGTTCTTGGGTTTTCCCGAGCCATCTTCGGCAGGGGGCTTCCCCCAACAACCAGCTCCGAGGAGAAAGACAAAGGGAAAATGCAACATTGTAGGAATGACCCCAAACAAATGGAGGAAATGACACAGACACAAAATTTTATGTGATGACACGATGCCCAACATGTGGACCTCCACGGTGAACATGTGTTGTACCAGATCCATGTGGGTTGACATGTGGTTTTGCGACGTGGCGGGGAGGGCGCATAGGTAATGGCAACCCTCCCCTATGTTTATTCTCACACCACGAAGTAGAAATTTCTAGACTTTTCTCTATTTGGCATTGTCCAAAGGTGATGTCGGTGCTATCATCATGGATGAACTTCCATACATGCAATCTTTTGTGGAAAAAACAACATTCACCATTCAAAACTGAGGATTTGTAAGTGATTACCATTGGGATTGATAAATTGATTTTTCTTTTGACAATCATATCACTTAATAATTATCCATGACTTTTTAAATTTTATTTGTCGATATTGATTAGCTTATTTCGGCAGGTGTTTGATAACATCATCATCAACAGGTAAAGTCCGTTTCAATCAAAATATTGGAGCTATGAGAAACTGGCGATCTATTCGATTACAACAATAAAAAAATATATCTTAATAAGGTATAATAGACTAACATTTATAGCTTTCCATCATATTACAAGTTTTGGTTTATAGTAGTGTTTACTCATGAACACCATAAACACCATGTGTTATATATCCATATGTTAGTTGTAAAGTATAAATTGTCTTAATAACTAGCAATGTCAACTAAAGTTTCCAAGATATTGAATTGTGGAAAATATAATGAATTCTATATGAACTCTTCTGTTGTGGGTTAAATCAGATACACATCTACCAATTAAAGGGTTAAATCAGATACACATCTACCAATTAAAATTATATGTATATGATATACATTTTCAATGAAAGAAAACAATTTAGAAGATTTATTTTAGGTGATTGTTCTAGGAGCCATTACCTTGCGCTTCAATTTCAAGTTGGATAAGAAGATTTTGTACACAATTATTATCCTAGAAATATTATGAAACAAGTATATTGTTCTCTTCAATTTTTAAGTTTTTACATACACATAAGCTAAATTCTTAAGTTTTTACATACACAACCGATTCGCTGACACTATGTTTAAACCAGAATAGTTATTGATTTCCAATATAAATGTTTGTAATAGTTATATATAAGATAAAATAAAACAACAATTATTATTGTTGATTGTTCATATAATTATACATAATGGCATAGAGATGTAATAATATCACATTTATAAGCTTTAATTGATATTTATTTTTCACACATATGGGGAAGAGGAACAATCGTTTTCTATGGTTTAGTTGAAGTATTTTATAGGTAATTTAATAAATTAACAATATTAACCAAAACATACTCCATACACAAGTTATATCAATAATAATAACAATAATAATAATAATAATATCTATTTTTATGGTCACGGTAAAGCAAGACACCAAATTGGTGTATGAGACCCCCTTTTTTGTGGGACAAGGGACCCACCTCCGCACAACGATTTGACTGCTAAGTCTACGATGACATACATACTCTACCCCCCTTTGGTTTTGAACCTATGACCTCTTAGGAGAAACACATGCTCTTAACCATTGACCAATGAATATAAATGGTTGGTCAATCATGTTGGTAAATTAATTTGTCCATGTCAGTTCATTATTGTTTGCCTTGTTTGAGTTTGGTTATCTTAGAATTCACAAATTTTTGGGGCAAAATTTTGTTAATTTGTTAATTTTTAGACATTTTATAAAATAAATACTATTTATAGTTAAAAATAATATATATATATATATATATGTTATTACTAAATTACATTTTTTTTAATTGATTATTCACCTACAATGTAAAGCGGTTTAGAAGTGGCCAAATATCTGAACCCTTTATTTATATGGTCAGAATTAGTATCGAATTCTCATGTGAATGCCTTGATTTGTTGCATGTGTCATTATTTTTTGAAATTATAAATCTTCAGTAGTGATGTCAAGTGTTTAATAGAGGAAAAGTAATAGAGGTAAATTCTCTCAAAATATTTTGCACGGTTCTAGGTGTTAATTATTCAAAATTCACTACTGGAATTGTTGGTGTTCTTAATGCATTTTTCTAAATACTAAAGAAAATTGGGAAACCCGACGCTTCTGTTTATAAATATTAAAAAAGAATTGTATTTATTATGTGAAAATCCAAACTGCTTTATTCACTATTTACACTTTTAAGACATTTTTTAAAACAAAAGAAATTTTATGTCTTTAAAAGTTATTTTTAGTTTAGTTATTTTATATTAAAATTTAATATCAATTTAGCTGTCTTAAATATAAAACTTAAGACAAAAATATTTTGACACAAATATTTAAAAAAAAATTACATTTAAGACAAAAATAGAGTGAGACAAAAATATTTTAAGACAAAGATTTATATTTAAGACAAAAACAGTTTAATGCAAAAATATTTTAAGACAAAACTTTATATTTAAGACAAAAACATTTTGAGACAAAAGTATTTTAAGACAAAATTTTATATCTAAGACAATGGTCACTTAAGACAATGAAAATTAAGATGAAACCCATTTAAGACGATTAACAATTAAGACAAAATGATATCAATTTAAAAAAATATTATCTAACACTTGCAAAATTGACTTTGACTGTGCACCCTAAGTCTGCCAACTTGTAGGCTACTACTATCTCGTGCCTATACCAAGGATGATATTTCACTTTCCATTCATGTTATCTTATATAAAGACAACGATTGTTTGGACTCTTCGTCTTGTCGTAGTAGCCGACTCTGGGGAAAGCGACAACTTTTCCTTGCATGATTTTTCAGACATCAATTCATGTTTTCTTGCTTAGAGACAAATTGTCTGTCATTACATTCGACACTACTAAATGGAGGGGGCTTTTAAGACATCTTTTTGTGGAAAAATAAGTCCTTCGTATTAAAATTTAATTTCTTCTTAATGTCCTTTATACGAGGTGTTAGTAAACAAGGTAAAGGTAAAGGAATGGTGGTCCTTCTTTATGTTGTTGATGGGTTCTTTAGGAAGCAAGCGATGGATGCCGACAAAAACTAAGGGGATTTAGGGTGATGGACGCTGAAGCAAAAGGTGTGCTTGGTGAGAGGTGAGATGGAGGCACTTTCCCTTAATGTGGATAGGTAGTAATATCATTGGACTACGTTTCAGGGTCTCCATTAATTATGTTTTAATATGTGCTATTTTACTGTGACATTTATATTGAACACTACTTCTATCTGGTGGTTGTTGTTATGAATACATTATTGTGCTGGAAATCCTGATTGTCATCAATAACATGGATTAGATTCATGTGAAGGATAGTGGAGGAAAAGTACCAAATATCCCTTGGAAGACAATATGCCTACTTCAAAATCTCTACGATAGATTTTGCAAGAAGAAGAACATGAGGATAAAAGATTAGATTATGGAAGCATTAGTCACAAAATTCACAAGGGTGGTAATTTTGGTTACAAGTGTGGAGGTAGATGGATTATACGTAGCCTTCGCTGGTGCAATTACTGGTGCTATTGGGTGAAATACATCAAAGAATAATTATATGAGATAGATTCGATTTTTATCCTGATTCTGGATGATATCGGGGATCTGTACTAGTTTTTTTTGTTTCAAGGTACACTAATAAAAATTTGTTTTCCATTGTAGTTATTGGTGTACTTCGTGGTCTATCTGATATGCACTATTTGGTTGTTTATGTGGTATTTATTTTGAACCTTTTCTCCTATGGATCTTCCTACTCCTTCCTTGGTTTTAGATTGGTTGATTGAGGGATTTTTTAGGATCTTAGACGCTACCTACTAATATTCTATGTGGTCTATCTAAGACACACTAGCTGGTTGTTTTATGTGGTATTTCTTCTAAACCTTTTCTCTTGTGGATATTCCTACTCCTCTTTTGTTTGGGATTGGTCGATCTAGGGATTTCTGAGGATCTTTACTGCTACGTAAGTGCATTCATTTTGGTTGGTGGAGTTGGTAAAATATTTTAATTTTTAATTCGATCATGAAGGAGTCTCTAGGGGTCATTAATTGGTCTATGGGGACATTTATTTTCCAAGATGGCCATTTATTATATGAGGGACAATCCATTAATGGTTTGTGTCGTCATTCAAGATCTTAACCAATTGTGCGCTTGATGAGATTTTTCTGAAGGACAATGGGCAACAGTGATTGGTGAGGCTAATGTATTTGAAGGGGTTTCCTAATGAATTGATTTGGTGATAACATACATCGAGTGGGGTCTATAATTGACAAGTGACATTAATTTACCTTGTTTACATATTATATTGAGGTTTTTCTAAACACTACTACATAACGTATTTTTTGGTAATGCTCTCTACTTTGGTGCACATATAGGCAAGAATGCATAGCATTGAGAGTGTTAGTTGTACAATTTTCATTTACATTTATCAGTACAATGTGAGTTGGTATTGAAGGAAACTCGAGGAGTGACGACTCATTACTCAATGTGTTGGTACATGCGAGTATTGAGGCGGAGAGTCATGGTTGCCCCAAGTCGAGAGTCCAGCTCTATGGAACATCTCCTATACATTCAACTACACATGTGGATTTGAAGGTTTCGATATCTCCTTTAGGTATTAAATCCAAATGTGGTAATCCACAGAAAATGTTTTTCCATCATTTGTAGGAAAAGAAGGTAGTTATGGTTGATATTGATTATCATAAACTTATTTTTGGTTTTGATGTTTTTGGGGACTAGAAGGTAGGATTACAGGAATGCGATTTGGTGGGTAAGTGGTATTATCTACTAATGGATGGATCTTTGATGTCATTCTCGGTTAAAAACATTGGTACCTTGTTCTTAATGTTGGGTTGTGTTATATTCTTTCCACGACTAGCCCACATAGTTAACCAGGGGGTTAGAGGGTGGGTGAAACCCCCCTTCATTGTGCCTATTGCATAGAAGGGGGGGCTGACAGGGGGTTTGAAGTGTGCAGGTAACCCCCCTCTATGGGGTTTGGGGTAGCGCCCCTAAAAATTTTGTTTTTTGGACCCTATATTAGGTTGGGCCTTCCTACCTATGGTTTTGTGCATGATTTTCAAACATGGTTTTCACCGCGATGGTTTTCGATCCATGGTTTTGGACGCGATGGTTTTCGGTCTATGGTATTGGATGCTTCGGCATGTATAAATATGTATTGCAACATTGAAAGGAACATAATGAAAAATCAAGGTGGTACTCCCAGTTTTGGGATCCAGTGAAAATATCTATGTATATGTGTTTTATGTGTTATGCTCTCGCATTGCTTATTTTCTGTGTTTTTAGAATTTGTATGCAGGTAATTTCTATATCGGGTTAAAACCTATGTTTGGTATCGGAGCTGTTTTGGCTTCAATGGGACGCCTTTTTTGCTTAGCTGTTTCGCTTGGGCCTGTGGTAAGCCCAGTTCAGTGGGAGATCTGCGAGATCGATTCTGGTGATGAAAAAAGATGGCGAGTAGTGGAAAGATAGAGATAGAGAAATTTAATGGTCAGAGTTTTGAGTTGTGAAAACTCAAGATGGCGGATCTGTTGGTGGATAAAGATCAGTGGATCACGGTAGATCTAGATACTAAACCAATGGGAGTGTCCGATGAAGAATGGAATAAGTTGGATCGAAAGGGAGAAAGCACAATACGATTGTGTGTCTCAGATTCAGTATTGTTGAATGTATCAGGGGAAGCTATGGTGAAGTCTTTGTGGGACAAGTTAGGGATTTTGTACCAATCTAAGTCTTTGGTGAATAAATTGTTCCTACGGAAAAAGCTCTATAACCTGAGGATGAAATATGGAGACTCAGGGACAGTGCATCTGAACACATTTAATACTGTGGTAAGTCAGTTATTATCTGTTGATATTAAAATTTCAAATGAATATAAGTGCATTAGTTTATTGTGTTCTCTACCAGATTCGTGGGATAGGCTAGTTATTGCAATAGGTAGCAATACAACTGCCTTGTAGTTTGATGAAATAGTCTCATCATTGTTGACGGAGGAGATGAGACGAAAAAAATATGGAGAGCCAGAATGGTGATGCCTTGTCTGTACGAGGATGGTCCCAAAACAAAAACAAAAATAAGTCATCAAGTGGGAGATCTACATCTATAAGGATATCTAAATCTCCAGGAAAACCTGTAAAGGTGGTGTGCTAGAAATGCGGAAAGGAAGGGCACTAGAAAAGGGACTGTAAATTTAAAGCTCCTGATAAAGGAAAGGGATCTGATGATGCTCCTTCTGCAGAGTCAAAAACCACCTTAGATGAAGGTGGGGATGTGTACTTGGCTTCTTCAGTACACATGTAGATCATGAGGCATGGTTGATTGACTCAGGTGCATCCTTTCACTTCACTCCCCATAGAGAGTGGTTTTGCGAGTATAAGAAATACGATGGTGGTGATGTCTTCTTAGGGGATGATACGAAGGCTAGAATCACTGGTCACAAAAAAGTAAAGTTGAAGTTGCAAGGTGGAAGGGTTAGAACACTTATGGGTGCTCTGCATATTCCTGCATTGGTGAGACATCTGATTTCTGTAAGAAAGCTAGATGATGCAGGTGTAAAAATAGTGCTCCAGAAGGATACCTACAAGATGGTTAGGGGAGCACTGGTATTGATGCGGGGAGCTCGGATTGGAACTCTGTACAAGCTGCAAGGTAGCACTATTGTTGATGGGTGCAACAGCTCTGTGGTTCCTGAAAATGGAGTAGAAAATCTAGTGGTCTCTGGAGAGAAGACCATGATCTGGCATCAAAGGCTTGGACATATTGGAGAGAAGGGCCTTCGACTACTTCATGGTAAAGGTATGGTAGAAGGTATGAGTAATAGCTCTTTGGATTTTGATGTCTGTGAAAACTTTGTATATGGGAAGCAGAATTGGGTGAGATTCCCCTTTGGTGGTAAGAGGGTGAAACAAATATTAGAACTTGTGCACAGTGATGTGTTTGGACCTGTGAGGGTTCAATCACTGGGTAAGTCTATGTACTATGTATCATTTATAGATGACTTCTCAAGGAATACATGGATATATTTCCTTAAGAACAAATATGGAGTCTTTGACAGGTTTAAATAATTTAAGGCTGTGGTGGAAAACTAGCGAGAGAAGAAGATAAAGGTGTTGAGGACAGATAACGGTGTAGAGTTTTGCAATAAGGAATTTGAAGAATTCTATAAGAAGTGTGGTATAGCACGGCAGAGGACTACTCCATAGACACTAAGCAAAATGGAGTTATAGAAAGAATGAACAAGACATTAATGAAAAGAGCAAGAAGCATGTTTAGTGGTGCCACGTTAGGACGGGAATTCTGGGCAGAGGCAGTGGAGACAACTTATTACATGGTCAACAGATCACCTTGATCAACATTGGAGGACAAGACTCCACAAAAGGTATGGACTGGTAAGAAACCATCTCTTTCACATCTGAGGGTATTTGGATGTGATGCATATGTACATGTTCCAAAGGAGAAACGAACCAAGTTGGATAGTAAATCTGAAAAGTGCATCTTTATTGGGTATAAGGATGGTTTAAAGGGTTATAAGCTTTGGAACCAAGTATCAAGGAAGGTTGTTTACAGTCGAGATGTGGTGTTCAGAGAGGTAAACGATGTTATTAAACATGAAGTCCAACCAAAGGAGCCTGAGAAGATAAAATTTGAGCTTAAGGAGGAAGAATCAGACTCTACAATAGAGGAGGAATCAAAAGATGAAGAGCCACAAACTCCGAGTCTGAGAAGATCAGTTCGTGAAAGAAGACAACTGGAAAGGTATAGTCCATATGCTTTCTGTTCAAATTTTTCTTTATCTATTACTGATGATGATCCAGAACTGTGAAGAAAGTAGTAGATTCAGAGGATGGCAAACTGTGGAAAGAGGCCATGGTTGATGAAATTGCATCTTTGCACAAAAATTAGGCTTGGGATCTGGTGGAGTTGCCGGCTGGAAGGAAACCCATTGGCAGCAAATGGGTGTTCAAGAAGAAGACAAATGCAGATGAAAAGGTGGAGAAATACAAAGCTTAGTTGGTATTAAAAGGTTATTCCCAGGTGCCAGGAATTGATTTAGGTGATATTTTTTCTCCTGTTGCCAAGGTAGCTTCTATTAGATTACTTTTATCTGTTGCTGCTGCTTTTGATTTTGAGGTAGAATAGATGGATGTGAAGACAACATTTCTTCATGGGGATCTGGAAGAGGAGATCTATATGAAGCAACTTTAAGGTTTTGCGGTGAAGGGTAAGAAAGAAATGGTATGCAAGTTAAACAAGTATTTGTATGGGTTAAAACAGTCACCAAGGATGTGGTACCAGAAATTTGATACATTTATACGAGGACTTGGCTTCACCAGAAGCAAAGCAGATCAATGTGTTTATTTTAAATTAATTGGTGACCGTGTTATTTATCTGGTCTTGTATGTGGATGATATGTTGCTGGTTGGAAATGACAAAGAAATTATCTAGGATTCGAAGACCCAATTGTCCTCCAAATTCGACGTGAAAGATCTTGGTGCTGCAAACTATATTTTGGGCATGGAAATTAAAAGAGATCAGGCATTGAGGAAGCTCTGGTTAAACCAGAGGAGGTATTGTTAAAGCTCTCCTCTTTTCAACATTTTATATAATTAGTGGTTCTCCTTCCACTTTATTAATGATGATGATGTTGTGAATATTTTGGGATCGTATTGGGTACATGGTTGTGGTTTCCTCTATTTATATCCTTGACATGTGGCCTTTGATCCATACCTATAATTTCCATGAAAGAAATTGGAATTGGCTAAATTCCCTAGTTTAACCCTCTTAATTTGGTCACATGAATCACTGATGATGATTGACAATTCCATTGGTAAATTTTCTTTCCTGGAGAATGAGACTATTAAAAGGAGATAAATGTATCACATGGCCTTTGGTGTAGGTGGAATTCGCTACTCGCCTTCATGGAAAGGTGGATCTTAATTGGGGTGGATTCTCTAATAGGGAGTGAATTAACAATTGGAAAATTCCTTTTCTCCTCCTCATTTGTCATAATGTTGGACATCTTATTGCCGAGTGCCCTTATGGATTTGGAAATTGGAAATATGGAATATTAGAGATTGTTTATGATGGGGTTGTCTATCGGCATATGTACACTCTCCAATGAATTAGAATATTGGCCAACACTCTCTCTCTTGTAAGTTTAAAATCACACCATCTATGACATGTCTTGAGTAACATATTCATAATTATTTAATATCGAGTGTCGTTTCTCTTAATAATTCTACATTTCTTCCTTTAAATATTGTTTCTCTCGATATTCAACGACCACATTCTGATTGTATTGAAAATTCTTCATTGTTATATGTACTTGAAATTTATCTCTTTTCATAAAATTTAGAATTCACCCACACTCTATCTTTTGATGTGAATGCGACGACCTTCGTTATTGACGACTCATTCATTGTGAGTCTTGACCCTCCTCACATTAAATTTGGGACTTTTTCTAGAGACCTTTCTCCTACTAATTCAGTGGGGAGTAATATTGAGTTTCTTCACCTTCACCCTTAAATCCACCTAGAGACCTTGTTGATTCATTCATCCTCCTCTCCTATGATTTCTATTAGTCCCAATTCTCATTGTAATGTGACACTTATGAAGGAATGGTGTTCGAAACCCTTGAATTGTTCAAATGGGGCTGATACTAATCTTCACAATGATTTTACAACACTAGATCTTGTTCCACATATTTTAATAAATCATCTTTTGTTAGTTATTTCTCTCCTATTCAGGCCCTAAGAGATTATTTTCCTAATTATGAAGGCTTACCATGATAATCATGTCTTAAAACACTAGGGGCTTGGGGAGTGCCCGGAAAATCCTCTTACTCCAACAATTGATTCGGGTTAATCACCCCTCTATTATCCTTTTACAAGAGATGATGATGATTGGACACAAAATTTGGCCTGTTGTCCTCTACATATTTCTTGGGTGGCAAGTATGTGAAGTGGATTCTTTGGGTTTATTTGGTGGTCTTATGGCTTTTTAGGATCCTAAGTTCGTGAATTTTATTGCACATAAATCCTTTGCAGGTATACTCCTATTTATTTTCATTAGGGGCTCGAAGGATAGATTTAATATTATTAATACATATGTGCCATATTCTTCTAGAATATACTTCTTGGATAAATTAGAATCCTGCAGCTTATTAAAGATGGGATCCCTTATTTTGGTGGGGGATTTGAGCCTCACCATTCAAGATAATGAGGCCTGCGCGGGATCATTGTATATTGGACCCATTGGCGGGGTACTTCAGTGATATTTTTGGTAGGAACCACTTGGTGGATAATTTTTCAACTCCCTTTGTTCTGACCTAGATAAATGGATGGGCTAGGTTCGTAAGCATCGCTGAGGTACTTGACTATTTCTTACTTCTTTAAAATTTGGTGAAGTTATTAGGGTCCATGAAATCTTGGGTTGTTCCATCCCAAATTTCAGACCATTTTCATATCATACTCGAGTGGCAAGTAGATGAGGATTGCGGTGGTATCCCATTCAAATTTAATCACCATTGCTTAAAATTTCTTGAATTTGATTCATTAGTGCGTACTTTTCGGGCATTAGGATTGAGCACCTTGATCACATATTATTAGGAATTATTTGGATTAAGTTGAGGGATCTTACAAATTGTATCAATAACTAGATTCAAAATAAAAATAGGAAGCATATTGATGAAATTTTGGCTATTGATAAAATACTTGGTACTTTGGCTTATCATTCACATGTAGATTATTTCTCGGTGGTGCATCAATTATTATTTTTGGATTTAGAAAAGATGAAGAATGAAAATTTTCAATTATAGGATGAGGAGTGTAAACTAAAATTTCATGCTCTCTAGGTATTGAGAGGAGACAATAATACAAAATTGTTTGATAATTATGCAACGAAGCGCCACAGGGAGAACTCTAGCTGGGAAATTCAAGATATTTATGGTAATTTCTTATCTACTCTTCCTGACATTGAGGATGAGGCATTGAGATATTTTTTCAATAAATATCGAGTTAGAGCAGAGGTGGATATTGTACAACTAATGGGGGTCATTGATTCATATCCGACTATTTTTTATGCTAACATAAATACTATGTTATTTCACCCCATTACAATGGAAGAATTGCAAGCTATGATGGAATCCTTTTCTCGCGATAAAAGCCCTTGGCCTGATGGCTAGCCCATTGAATTATTTTTACACTTCAAAGATATTATGCGCACCAATATATTGGTGACTACATAATAATCTCGAAAGATTGGTTATATCCTTAGAGATATTAATTCCAATTTCATTATATTGATTCTTAAGGTTTCACATTCATCAACTTTTGTTGATTACATGCCTATCTCTCTTTGCAACATCTTATACAAAATTATTTCTAAAATCATTATTAATAGACTAAAACCTACACTGTCACATGGTAGCTCCCAAGAAGAATTGGATTGTATGGGGACCTTGTAGATAGATGGAATATCTACACCCTATACCTCGAACATGCAAGCATTTTTATCACTAAAAAGGAGGATAAATATGTATGGAATGACAATTTGGTGATGGGTCAAATAAAGGGAAGAGAGGCATATTGTTACATTCCCCCTGCCCCCTGTTCTTTATTCCTCCATAAAATTGTTTATGCAAATATGGAAGTGGAATATTCAAACAAAGCTACAAGTCTTGGCTTGCCTCATTTGGAAAAATATAATCTTGACATAAGACAATTTTTTCTGTAGAGGACACAGTGGGATTAGTTGTTATTTAAATTGTATGGGGTAGATGGAAGACCCAACTCATTTATTTCTTTGATGCTCCTTTGACAAATTATTTTGGAATGGTGTATTTAATATGTTGCATCTACAGGCAGATTGGAACTGCTCTTCTATGGTTAATTGTATTCAGGGTTGTATAATTGAATATAAAACATTCAAACCACTTCCTATATACATTATGTGGGGAATTTGAAAAGTGAAAATTCACTCATCTTTGAGAACAATTTTCCTACTATCTGGAAGAGGTGTGTTTGCATCATGGCATACTATAGGGAAGCAAATTTTGGTAGATGTGCACCTACTCTGAGACTCATTTGTCCTCCACTAACTTTCACACCCTTTTTGTAGGGTTATTTCGATGGTGAAACTAAGGATGGGATTTGCGATCATGGTTACATCATCATTTTGGTGACCACTATGTACCATATATGCTGGAATGGGAGTAATGGGAAAAATATACGAGATGGCATTCTAGCACTTTGGCGAATTATTTTTTATGCATGCAAGTTTGGGTTGGTACAATTGGAAGTCTTCGGAGATTTACAAGAAGTTGTGGAGTGGGTTTCTAATATATATACTTTCTTCCTGTGACTCCTTTTCAAATGGTTGGGTAGAATTCAGAAAATCATGGAACACTTCACTAATATGAAAATTACATATACATGCAAGGAATTCAGTTCGATTTCCAATAGGTTATCTAAGGATGGTATTTTTCTACCTTTTGGTATGTTAGAGTACAAATTCTATACAAATTCCATCTATCAACATAGTGGAAATTTTTCCATTCACCAAGCATTAGTCCTTGTTACTACAAATCATGGAATGTTGGGTTAAAATATGTTTTTTCATAAGAGGAATATGTGGAACAATGATTATAACTACCTTTTTAGGGTTTCTTTTTAATTAAGGTATAAGTATTGGGATACTTTCTTAAACTGCGAAGGTATTTTGACGTAATTTCTTTTTGCAATACAACATTCCAACTAAATTTGGATGGACATGTGACCTATGATATATGTAAACAACATGTTATATCTAATATAACACTAATTTATTTATTTATTTATTTATTTTTATTTTTTTTCATGAAAGAAAGAATAAGGTAAAAGAAGGCAATGAGGTGAACACTTGAGACAGAGCTTTAGTTGTAGCTTGATCACGAGCTTTTGGCTCCAAAGGAAGAACATCAGGAAGTTTTGGAGTAGCCACAAGCAAAGGAGGAGAGAGTCGAGACATCCACCCAAGAAAAGACATCCAAAGAAGGAAGGACGCGGAATAGGGAAGCTGACATATTATTGTAGGATACTAAAGAGAATGTGGGAGCACAAACATCACAATGTAGGAAAAGAAGGTCACTGGATCGATACATTGGCTACATGGCTTTGATGAGTGATATTATAGAGACAAAGGCATCATCATTCGAGGAAGATGTAGAGTAACCAATATGGGTTGAGGCTATGTTAGAGGAATATGATTCCAGTGTCAGAAACAATGTTTAGGAAGTGGTCCATTGATGAACAGACAAATCAACGATTGGTTTAAGATAGATTTACAAGGTAAAGCATGCAACATATGAAAGAATAGAGAAACAAAAGGCTAGATTTATGGCCAATGGGTTCTCTTAGGTGGAGGGAATTAACTAAGAGGAGAAATTTGCTCGAGTAGCAAGGTACTTGTCAAGCAAGTCAATTCCAGCACTGCCAATGCAGATGGGGTGGAAGATCCACTAGATGAATGTGAAGACAACATTCCTGAATGGATTTATTGAGGAGGATGTGTATATTGAGCATTTATAGGGATATGAGACCTTTGATAGAGAGTCACATGTGTGTAGACTCAAGCGAACATTGTATGGACTCAAGCAAGCACCCAGTGCTTGGTATACTAGGATCAATAACTATCTCATGGGTTTGGGCTGCACCAAAAGTGAAGCAGATGAAAACCATTATGACATTCTGGTAGAAGGTAAATTATTGATTACTATCTTATATGTTGATGAATTATTCTTTATTGGTGATGAGGATCTAATCATATCTTGCAAGGAGGACCTTGTAAGAGAGTTTGAAAAAGTGCACACCCATGGAAACTCCTCTAGATGGAAATTGGAGGAAAGATGATGTTATTTTAGGTGAAGTAGTGGAGGTTACCATTTACAGGCAGCTTGTGGGTTCACTTATGTATTTGGTGAATAAACGATCGGACATGGGTTATGAAGTTAACCAGCTTAGTCAAGCAATAGTTAAGCCATCCAAACTATATTGGAAGGTAGCAAAACATGTGTTGAGATATCTCAGAGGCACTACTAAGTTTGGTATTTTGTATAGACAGACAGAGGGAGTGAAGCTGCACGGCTTCATAGATGCATATTAGGGAGGGAGTCCATCAAGCAACATGTGAGTCTATCTGAATGAGAATGGTTCCTTTTGGGTTATTTTTCAGAGGATGGATGCTATAGCTATTTAGTGTGAGAATCCAAGTTGTATCAAACTCTCTAAGAATCTAGTATTTCATGATCGATCCAAGCATATAGATATCTGGTATCGACATCTAAGAGATTGTGTGCAAAGGTGAATTATGTTGTTGTAGTACATTCCGATAGAGGAACAAGATGCAAATATTTTGACAAAGGCCTTGTCCAGAGGAAAATTTGAGTTCCATAGAATATGGATTGGGACATGTGATAATCTATTTATTTGTCACAGGGAGTGTTGAAAATGAAACAAGAAAATCTAGTTTTGACATTGCTTGGTCAAACTAGATTAACATTTGAATTTCTATTTCAACAGAATACTTGGAGGTAGTTAAGTAAGGTGACATGGATCTTGTCACTTATTTAATTTGAGTTATTGTGAGTTTAGCTAGTTCTTACTATCACAAGAACTAGCGGAGGTCAAGTTGTGGTTGTAACTTTTTCAACACTAAGTGATCATCAATCAACCCAAAATATTTTTTTCACATAGAAAATTCAACCCAAAATATTTTTTTCACACAGAAAATTCGAGTTACCTAGTTGAGATTAGATTTCAAGAGTAGTATACTATTAGTTGTAAACTAAGCCAAATCGTACAACTAATACATGCAATCATGCAATTGCATGCCATCACTTATTTTTTTTATTTCTCTTCTATGTTGTAGTTTGTGTGATACGGTGTGATTTCTCTTCGTATGTATGTTACCGTTGCTTATGCCTAACAAAAAAGAGGGTGGACGGTGTGTGATATGGTGTGATTTATCCTCGTATGTATGTTACCGTTGGTTATGCCTAACAACAAAGAAGGTGGGCCCTGCGAGACATTTCATGGACGAAGCCATTCATCATGAACTCCGTGGGCATCTCGCATGGCTCATCCAGAGGAAATTCATTTATGGTTTTCAATAATAAACAATTTTAATTAAAATATTATATTAGATAATGTGTATCTTCTTTAAAGTTAAAATATTATATTAGAAGGTGTGTAGCTGCATTAGAGTTAAAATATTATATTAGATGATGTGTATGTTAATGGCCAGATCAATTTTTGGGTAATATTTTCGTAATTACTTTTATTAAGTTTTTAGTTTTTTATTTTTTAATTTTATTTATTTTAATTGTGAGTGTTGAATTTGTTTTTGATTGTGGAAATTGATCTAATATCATCAAAAACTCTTTGGGCACCCAAAGTCTCAAAGCTTTCTAGTTGTAACTCACCGTTCCCAAAATTTAGTTCATATTTTGCCAAAAATGTGCTAGATTTTTATTGTTTTCCACCAAAATGTAGCCTCTTTAGAGTTCCTAAAAATATACTAGTTTAAATCCAACATAAATTTGAATATATCAAGGGCCAAGAGAGATAAGTCTAGACTTAATATGGATATCATAATTATTATTAATAGTTTAAAATATTTATAAGAAGAATTTCGGCCTAAATCACATATAGAAAGACCAATGTGGTTCATCGTAGGAACAAGTTGAAGAAACAGATCCATTCCAGCAAGTTAAATAGTGTGAGCAGAGACTCCAACGGCTAACAAGATAAACGGCTAATTTTTTACTTGAGGCCGAGGTCAAATTTTCATAAAATAATTATATATTATTATTCTTACAATTCTATTTTATTAATATTTGTTATATATTATAGAACAGATAAATTGGTAAAAATAGTTAACGTAGTTCTATATTTTTATAATTCATTTTTATTTAATTAATTATTTAAATATATATTTTTTTTCTTTTATCATTATATTTTTAATATTTTCTTTTTAAATTTTATTTTATTTTTGACTGAGTCAAAATAATTATGTTGACAATACAATGATGATTTTGGGGCTTCATGTCTTCATGATTTTATCTATGTTATTCTTTTTAATGTAGCCTTCTACCATGGTAGTTTTTGGGCTCTATGTCTTTGGGCCAAGTGGCACTCTCCAACCTAGTATAAAAAATGTTGTAATATTTTGTCCCCTTTTCTAAACTTTTTGAGTCCATAAATATTAAAATTAAAATAAAAGCTAAATTATAAATTGTAAAATTAATAACGTGAAAACATTTTTACTTGGTCAAAATAAAATAAAAAATAATAAAGAAAAATAACTTTAAATTATAAATAACTTCACTGTAGGAGAATCCATGGTATTGACCCATGGTATTCCTATGGAGTATAACCTATTTAGAGGGGGAAATTAAACCATCTTTGATCCATCTTAACTGCAAATTTGCCAAGCAATGAGAGGGATCAAATCACTCTAATTGCTTGGTAAATCCACAATTAAGATGGATCTATATCAAATCACTCTAGTCGCTTGGTAAATCCACAATTAAGATGGATCTACTCCAGATCTACCAAACCATTTGATCCCTCTCGTAGCGTGGTAGATCTAGACTTAAGATGGATCTAGGCTAGACCATAGATCCATCATATTGTGTTTGGGTGCATGTGGGTGCATTTTGTTAACTTCCATGAGAAATGGGAAGATCTACGAAGAAAGGAATTTAGTAGGTTGAACATGAGAGGATTTTGGGCCAAAAGAGAGTACATGGTTTTTATTATTTAAATTTATTTGAAATCAAAGGGATAAAACTGATTTAAATAGTTATGGGATGCAGTTTAGAAATTGTTAGATTTTTTTCTGGTATTGGACACAATTTAGAAATTGTTAGATTTTTTTTTATTTTTATTTTTTTTGGAAAATGTAAGATTTTTAAATTTTTTTTACATGGAGAGATCTCTCACTAAACAGGGGGATTTGAACCTTGGATCTTTTAGTTTACACAGATTTCACATTATTACTTCGATCACCAACTGAGTTG
>APFE030028910.1:1441-24893 GCA_000404065.3 Pinus taeda
AATTTTTGAACAGAATTATTTTCTTGTCTTGGTACTCAGTTAGCTCATAGCTCATCTTATCATCCTCAATCTGATGGGTAAACTGAGATAGTAAAAAAATGTTTGGAAGGGTATCTTCGTTGCTTTGTATTTGATAAACAGACGCAATGGGTCAAATGGTTGCCTCTGGCTTGATGGTGGTATAACACTTCCTTCCATACAACAATAAAAATGACCCCATTTATCGCACTTTATGGATATCATCCACCATCCATCACATCATATTTAAGAGAAAAATCTAAGGTTCAAGTAGTGGAACATCACATCAAACATCATCAAGTCCTCCAACTCTTAAAGGATAACCTCGTGTTGGCACAGAATAGAATGAAACAACAGGAAGATCAACATCGCAGCGAAAGAAGTTTTGATTTAGGTGATTGGGTATTCCTACGGCTACAAACATATAAACAAATGCCTCTCAAGCAAGCTAAGAAGGATAATAAATTATCACCAAAGTATTATGGTCCGTACAAGGTGTTGCAAAATATTGGTACGATGGCATACAAATTGGAGCTACCTGTAGCTTCTCGAGTGCACTCAGTTTTCCATGTTTCATGTTTAAAGAAGGTTATAGGCGAAAATCTCCCAATTCAAACAATATTGCCAGAACTTGACGAGGAAGGAAAAATTATATTGGAGCCGGAAGCAGTCGCGGAAACAAGAACTCGACAGCTACGAAATCAATCAATTTCAGAGTATCTCATCAAGTGGAAGAACTTATCTACTGAAGATTCCACATGGGACGATGAGAATTTTATACAGAAGCATCCAGAACTACTCAAGCGTTGAGGACAACACTTTCTTGAAGGAGAGGGGCATGTTAGGTACCTATAATACTAGTGATTACCCCATTACTATTGTAGTTGGATCCCTTATTAATATTGTTGTGCCCCTATTGTCCCCATATTGTTATTTCTGTGCCCCATAGAATTCCTCTATTGTTATTTTTGTGGCTTTATATTATTATTGTTAGATCGGCTGGGTTATTGTGTGACTCCTTAGACTCCTAAATATAGAAAGGAGGTTTTGTCATTTGTATCATCCAAGAATTTTCATTTGTGTAATGTAAAGGAGGTTTCCCCCTCGAAGAGGCTGAATTCTAAGGCGTTCAACTATCTTTTCTATATTTTTGTGAGCTGGTTTCATAACAAAGGTCATCTCCAAAATCATTGCTAATCGTATCAAACATATTACATCCCGTCACATATCCAAAGAACAATTTTGTTTCCTCAATCATTGACAGATCCATGAGGCCATAGGTACTGCCCAGGAAGGTCTCCATTCCATCAAGCTTAAGAAACTCAAGAGAATCATCCTCAAAATTGACCTATCTAAAGCTTTTGATAGAACCAGCTGGACCTACCTTCACCTCCTTCTGACCCATATTGGTTTTCCTCACTCCTTCATCAATTGGATCATGTGATGTGTTTCCTCAGCCACTTACATCATCCTCATAAATGGAGCAGCCTCGAATTTATTTCATGCAGAATGGGGACTCAGACACAGCTGCCCATTATGACCTTTGCTTTTCCTTCTTACCATGGAAGGATTGATTAGACTCATCGCTGCTGCCAAAATATCCGGGGATATATTTGGGGTAAAAATGACTGATGTATTCTCTCTGACACATCTTTTTTTTTATGATGTCCTCATTTTCCTTGATGGATCCATTAGGGAATCAACAAATTTTATGCATATGCTAGTTATATTCTGCAAAGCTACCGGTATGGTGCCCAACCAGTTCAAGTCCACTATCATGACTGTTAACTGCTCTCTCAATGATCATGTATATGCACTACAACAATTCCCATACAACCACCTAACTGTTGAGGATGGTATCAAATACTTGGACTACAGACTCAAACCTAACAATTATCGCATTGTGGATTGGACATGGTTGATTGGAAAAATAGAGGCCATAATCAATATTTGGAAACAATGATGGATGTCAAGAGCTAGGAGACTAATTCTCATCAAATGAGTGCTAGAAGCCATTCTAGTACACTGGATGGCCCCAACTTGGATTCCCAAGGGAATCATTGGCAAAATCCAATAAAATATGTCGCGAATTCTTATGGACAAGAAGCCATGAAGGCGGGTTTTTTGCCTGGGTCAGATGGGACCAGATAGCCAAACCCAATAAATGGGGTGGATGGGGTATGAAGGACCTCAATTGTTTTGCAAAGTCCCTAGCTGGAAAAATGGGTTTGCAGCTTCTCACCACCACCAGTCTCTGGAAAGAAGTGGTATACCATAAATATATATATCCCCAATCAATATTGGACTAGATTCGTAGGCCGATTAGGAACAAAACCAACATATCCACAATTTGGCGAGCAGTCACCAAATCCATATCAGTCATAAAACAAGGATTGACTTGGCATGTAGGCACAAGTGAAAACATCTAAATTGGAAAAGAGGCATGGTAGGGATGTGGGAATGTATGCCTTATCCCACATGAGCTCAGGAAGTATCACGATTGTGCAGGCATAAAATATCTATCTTAGATTGCAGATGATGAACACACATCGTTTCTCTCTCAAGCATGGAAATCGATCCCTAAACAATGGAGATAGGATTGGACAGATATATTAGCGCACTTGGTGAATCCCATGTCGGAATAACATATTGGTAGGATGAACTGATATGGGTCATATCCTCCCATGGTAGATACACTCCAAAAGAGGGATACATGTTTATATATTTGGATCGAGAACCTGATATAATTGACTAGTGGTGGCGTCCTCTCTAGAAATTAAAAACTCCCCCGAAAAAAAAAAACTTCTCATGTGGTGCCTGATAAACAAAAAGGCTCCTACTGATGACATTCTTCAAAGTAGATCCATTCACAACCCCTCATGTTGATGTCTTTGTAAGGAAAATGCATAATCAATTGACCATGTTTTTTTATGTTGTCCTATGGCCTAGTACATATGGCATCACCTATATTAGTCTCTTGGAATAAATATTAGATGGAAAGGGGCAAATATATTGTCCACCTGGCACTTGAGGTGGCACAATGCAAATGAACACAAACTGCACAACCTTTCTCTATTAGTCTATTGGGGCATTTGGATAGCAAGAAACAAACAAATATTTTAGTGCACTTAAAATGATTGGAACACCACATGTTCTAACATTGAGGCTCTGTATCAATTAATACTATATGAGGAACAACCACACTGAATTTGCCACATCTCCCCTGAAGCCATTAACAAATCCTTTCCCTGTGCATATTTTGATGTATTTTCCCAAGAAACTAGCTACGAAGGTGGTGCCATCTTATATATATGTGAGAACCATTTTTACAAACTAAAGATGGGATTTGGTTAGGGCATTAACAATTATGCATAACTAAATAGCCTTTGACTTCTCTTCATCTTCGCAACTGAGAAGAATTACAATCGGATACAAATATTTGGAGACTCCAAAATTGTCATCAATTGGTCCCTATCTCATTATCACATGCACACGCTCAGAGGACTACTGGACGAAATTACAACATTAAAATCTGATTTTAATTTTGTTGTTTGTAACCATATTTATAAAGAAAGGAACCAAATTTCTTATAATCTTTCCAAGGAAGTCGCGCAACAGCCCATCAGTCAATGGATAATATAGGAAGAATAGAGACATGAAAGCTATCAATACTACCACATGTTTTTCATAGAGCATCTAGCAGCGGCGGATCCGACAGATCTGACATCATGATCCTCGACAACTTTTTCATCGACACTTTCTACTTTATATTTTTACTTTAACAGACTATATACTTCTTAATACTGCTATAGTTATTTGTAAATAGACATGATACTATGAACTGGCACTTAGTGGATAGATGGAAAGATCCATATTTGTTTAAGCATAATACTTTATGCAGCTGATACAACATGTAATTTTCAATATTAATATATTAGAAGTTACGATTTTTTCCTAAGAAGATATTGTTACGATTTTTTCCTAAGCGCGATAAGCGTAACACAAGGCAAGGGTGAAATATCTGGAACCATAATTAAATAGAGTTCAAAGCCATAATTGTACAGATCTCACAATCATATGAAAATGACAGAAGAAAAAGTGAAATCCATTGATTTAAAAAAAAAAAAAAAAGAGCTTATCGAACTAAATATGGAAATGTTGATCACTTAACCTTCCCACGAGTGTGTAAGGAATCTTGTTATTCCTTACTATAGCTTAAAGGACTTATCAATGCTTTTTAAGCATGTAAATGAGCAATGATGCAAATACTACTTAAGCCACATAACAAAATATAGATATTATAGTAGTCATTAAACACGCTTAATTTAATCTTCATCATTAATATTGACAAAGTAGAAATCATTTAATTGAATGTTAGCTTATGACATAAGAAAGAAGGACAAACTTTGAATCTTAACAAGGACTGCATATACGTGGGAGTAAATAATTGTTAATTTTGCTTGGTTTTTTTTTTTAAATTTTATAAACAAATGAGCGTTTGATTTCGTAGATGCAATGGTTTTACATCTTCGACTAAACTAATTATGAAGATGAGGTGTATCTTGTCTAGTTACGAATTATCGGTCTATGCAAAATGATTTATTTATTCATTATAACTCACTTTTTATGTGTTTAGTGCCGGGACACGAATAATTGGTTCCAGTTTTTATTAAATTATATAATATTTACTCATAAAAATAGATAAATATTTTAATATATAAATAAAAAATTAAATTTTAAAACTAAATTTATTTAAAATTTGATTTTAAGGTTGAGAGAGAATCAAAATTCTCTTTTCATTAAAAAAAAAGTTTTATCTCTCTCACACTAATCTAATGTTCTAATAAAAGTAATTTAATTCAATTAACTAATATTCCTTTCTCTCAACCTAAATATTACATTTTTATCAATTTTTCCCCACCCATTCTAATTTTATAGTTGAGTTTGTTTACTTTTTAAACTTCAAATATAAAGAAAATCACAATAAAAAATGCACTACTTGAGGTTAAATATTGAGTAAAATATAATGTTATAGTATAATATTTTACCCAATATATCTCGGAAGCTAGTAAAATTAATCACCCAACATATATACATATTATGTATTCACCCATTCAACTATAGAAACAAAACATACAAAAATACATAGGACCGCAAAATAGATCCTACAAATGCCAAGTTTGAACATATCCATAAAAACATTTTACCTTTATAGGCTACATGGATATCTAAATATAACATCAAAGTAAGATCATTCTAGGCTAGTTTAATTCCCCCCTTAAATAGGTTATATTACACATGAATATCGTGAGTCAATACCATGGGTCATTTTTTAGTTTTTTTTATTATTAATTTTTATAAGGTTATTTTTATTTTATTACACATCTCTACCATATTTTACTTTTATTTTTACGGAGTCAAAATGTTTACATTATAGTTACATCTCTAGCATCTTCGGCCATGAGTAATTTATAATATATAATATATATATATATATATTAATAATATATATATATATATATATAATAATATATATATATATATTTTAAAAGTCCTTTCAGACTTATATGTAAACAATTTTTTATTATTATCTAGATTGGTCGTTATTGTCACTTTCGAAAGTTTTTATTTGCATCTAAATGTGTGCCCTAAATTCCAAGCTATATTTTGGATTTCATTTTTAGGTGAAGCGCATCATTGTACCTCAATGCTATCCTTGTATGTATCATCAATGATTTCGATACGCAAAATTCGCAGGTTTAACAATTTGAGTGAAAGAGATATATGAGGGACTCCACCTCTCTGAAACCTCAAATCGAAAAAACCAGCCAAATTTATAAATTGAAATCGCCTTGCATGTAGTACACTTCATAAACCCATAGAAAGGACTTGGTGAAGAAACACAACTACTTCACCAAGCTTCGCTTATATCCATGAACAAACCAACAAGTAAACATGGTAGCAAACCCCAAATGTGGCGGTGAATTGTTTTGGAAGGAGTTGTGGCAAAATGAAGAAAGAAGACCAAGCCTCAAATGTGGTAGTGAGTTTTCTTGGAAGGAGTAGTGGAAAAAATTATATAAAATTCCAAAGTGTAGACATTGTTTTAACGTACCTCTTTTGCATCAGTTTGATATCCTCTCGTCGTAGAAGAAGCAAAGGCATAGGCACCACCTGTTGAAGGACTCATTTACCTAGTTACAATTGAAGTTGACCACCCAGCATATGAGCCAGAACCAGTAGTTCCAATTCCAGTCCCAAATCTTATCAATCCACCCGTTTCATAATCAGTTGATCCTACTGTTCCAGGTGAGGTTTACCCAGAACCCATTGATTCGCTCATTGAAGAAGTAGATCCTTCTGCAAAAATATACTATGAAATAACATTAAATGTTTTTGAATTAATGTTAACTCTAAACTAACATTAAACTAGCATTGAATTGGACTTGAAAGCTTATTATCCTGAGTATTCATAGAAACCATGAAAAACATACATTGTTGTCCACGACAAGATGTCAAAACTGAAACTTTTGATAAAATTAAATATATTTCGTTATACACCTCCCAGATTACGGGAAACTATTGAATGTTAGATTATCACATGAACAAGAAGGATAGAATTTGAAGCTTTAAAAAATTATGTAATTCCATTTTAATTATGTTTTTAGTGTGATAGGATAGAATTTGATAGATAAATTGTTTATTCAATTTAATTTAAATAAGTAAATAAAAACAAACTAGGATAAATCCATCTTAAATTTGGATCTACCAAGTGCTGAGAGGGATCAAATCTCTCAATATTGTTATACAAGATTTACGATTGTGAACAAAAGTATCTCCCCTAGGTTTGGTGGCTAACCTAGAATAGAAAAAAACAAGGAACTCAATGCTTTCCTTAAAGTAAATAGATGACGAAATGAAGCCTGTCTACAATCCATCGCAGGCTTCACTCCTTTTTTAGCTTGAATGCTCCAATTTTAGCTCTGATTGCCAAAATTAGAAGCTGCACAGTCAGATAACAAAAGCCAAGAAACTACGAGATCTATGCAGTGTCATCTAAATACTTTATTCAAAAGATCAACATGGTATTGAATTACATGAAATAACAACATCACATATAGGAAAACAGAGAATTTTTTACGTTAATATAAAAGGAAGGAGTTTACAACCATAAATAGGTGTTGATCTTGTAGAAGATCTCCTCCAAGGCTGACTTGTCCTTTCCTTGTTACAATGTTCACCTCCAATTACCTTAAATGCGTGAAATGAAACCTCTCACCACAACAATATAAGGGTAGAATCACTTTTCAAAAGCCAACCCCTTACATATAGAAGGTTGAAAATATATAGATTGAAGTAAGATGGGAGTTCTTATCTAATTTCCAATCTAAGGTTTTAGATCCACCTCTGATGAGAGGATGGGATCAAAGGATAAGGGATGAAAACTTCAAAGTAGGATAGGATAGGATCCAAAAGTTTTATCTGAGGTAAATGGTTGTAACAAATTCTAGAAGCTTATGGAAGAAGAGGCTTCCAAAATTTATCTATTTTTCCTTAATTTCTAGAAACAACACAAGTGCAAAGGGGAGAAACCTTTAGGAGATAAACGCAAGCCACAGTGGAGCAACTTGTAGGTGAACGTTTTCCAACAAGAGGCCAGGGTGGGTTTGTCCTAAAATTGGCTCAAATGATGCAATTTCAGGAAGAAACTATGGGGAATCAAATATACATGCTTAGGGTTTTGTGAAATGATGATGATGAGGGAGAATAAGATGTTTATTTATCCCATTAGCAGACCTATTGATCAGATGTGAAAAAATGGTCTATAATAGATTGGCCCCTAAAGTGAAAAGTCTGGAATGATGACTAACCACTGAAGTGCTTTACCTTGTGACAAGCCATGATCGAGAGCAACCGACAAGCTTCATATGTTACAATACATTTTCATCATGACATCTTTGTTGCTAAGAGAGGCATACCCATACTCAGCATATAAGCGAACATAACATGTAAAATGATCGAAAGATGTGTCCTTAGATGAAAACCAGTGGACCCATGACTGGATGATTGTTTGTATGATCATGGCCATCATACATTGTGATTTTTGTATAACTCCTAAAATTGCAGCTTGGATGGATGAAACTAGATCTGGGGTATTCTACCTCTGTCACACAACCAATCAATGTCTGAGTCTAACCATGTGAATTAATGGGTTAAAGTCGATCATGGTAGACACCATATGATTACAGGCTGATGATGTAAGTCATTAACTAACATGAGAGAAACTATTGATGATGTTAATGGCTCTCAAAGTATTACGGTACAATCTGTATGGTGTGAATAAATGATTTGATGTCAAACACAACACATAGTCTTTCGGTCGAAGGCCATTGATGTAAACATGTTGCTGAGAGCAAGGAAACTTGACATTGATGTATGAGAGCACCAAGGTACCAAAGGGTGTGTTTCTAAGTCAACTTCTTGGATAATGAGTTGATGGCGATAAAACGTAGCCCATCGCAGGAGGGTCTTGATGTATCCCCATGAACAACACAAAACAGGTATCATGATAGAGATAGAATGATGATGATACGGAACTAGATTAGGAAAGGAAAACATGGAATGAAGGCTTAAGAGTAATTTAACAAATCTCAACTCAATGATTTCTCTTGAACACATCACTGATAGTGAATGGAGTTTCGAGCATTGACCCAAAACCGAAATGGAGGCTCTAAAAATTGTATGATAACCAAAAGACAAGCAGATTACCTAATCCAATAGCCATAGAGATGAAGTAGAAGAGCGTCATGTTCAAGAGCGACTCGCTGCCATTAGCAAATAGAATTCCATGTTTTCCCAATTTCCCTAACCATACTGGTTAGTACCTCTTTATTTTTTAACAAACTTGAGGAGGATAACATATACTTGATCTGCAAATTCGCCCTTCGGATGAATCCCTCTGTGTATGTTTAACAAACCCTGAGAAGGAGAGGTTTGGCCTTGTCATGTTTGACAAGTCCATTGTTGTTTGAAGTTTTAACAAATCCAGCGAAGGTAAAACTCGACATATTTTTCATGTTTAGAGAGTTTGAAAAATAGGTGAAAAGGAAAACTCCAAATGTCCCTTTTGGTAGATAGTCTCTCAAGTTCGAAAAGGTTGAAAACAATACTCAAGAGAACCTCTTAGCCATGTTCAAGGTATTCATTTTTTGTAAATAGTCTATCTCAATCTGAAAAAGGGTTAAACTTACACTGAATATACGTCTTTTCATTTACTTTTACGAGTTCGAAAAGAAAAGTGCTTGGCAATCTTTTCATATTTTGGGAGTCTAAAAAGATCTGAAAGAGGACTCCACCTAGAGGAATGAGTGGTATAAAGGGTAGCAATTGGTTATGGTCATGATGGAACTTCTCAAAACACGCAAAGGTGAAGAGGCTAACTAATAATCCCACTCATCCCAGTGGTTCCTCAAGAAAGGCTAAAAACCAAGTGAAAGTGTATGATTGCCCAAGCAAATGGTGATGATGGAATGAAAAAACCAATGCTCATCTGGAAAAAACAAGCTGATAAAAATGGCAATCATGAAGGATAAAATGGCAATGGTTTCATTTTTACAAAAGCTTGAAACATAGGAAACTATGCTTAAAATTGGTTTAATTTTTACGCAAGCTTGAAGCATGGGAAACTATGCTTGAAAGTGGTTTCATTTTTACACAACCTTGAAATAGAGAAAAACTATGTTTGAAATAAGTTTGAATGCCCCCAACATAAAGACTCAATTCAAGGTATGTGCCTCCCACGCTTCATTTTATTCACCTAAGTAGACTATTGGTTACTGGGTGGATAGAATGAAGGTTCATTTACGGGATCAATTGAAACACTTGACTGGGAATTTACAAGATCTAATGAAAGACTCGAATTAGAAGGGGACTTCTTTCATTTTTTAATGAGCTTGACACAGGAAAAAAACTATGCTCATGACACCTTGTTTCATTTTTTAACGAGCTTGACACAAGACAAGGAACTCATCTCAGGGGAACCTATTTCATTTTTTAACGAGGTTGACATAGTAAAAGAACTATCCTCATAAGAGCTTGTTTCATTTTCTAACGAGCTTGACACAAGAAAAGGAACTCTGCTCCAGGAATCTTGATTCATTTTTTAATGAGCTTGACACAAGGCAAGGAACTCTGTTCCGAGAACCTTGATTCATTTTTTAAGGAGCTTCACACAAGAAAAGGAACTCTGCTCCAACCTTGTTTCATTTTTTAATGAGCTTGACACAAGACAAGGAACTCTACTCTGAGAACCTTGTTTCATTTTTTAATGAGCTTAACACAAGAAAAGGAACTCTACTCCAACCTTGTTTCATTTTTTAACAAGCCTGACACAAGAAAATGATCTTTTCCCAAGACCTTGATCATGACCACCAATAGGCCATGGCTTCCAAGAGGTTCTCATCAAATGGGATAACAACGCTCTGGAAGGGATACATATCAAGGGAGCCAATGGAGAGATCAGACTCTGATGCCCCCAATAAATGATTCACCATATCACTTACCAAATTGTAAGTAGTCATGGGCATGGAAAAGGTTGCTACATAATTAATCTGTGGCAGGGGAGATACCACTTGCATATAAGGACCATTTAGGGATGTTGGTTGGTTGGGAGCCAAATTAGGACCAATGAATGAAAGTTGATCAATAGTCACAATTCTTCCTTCATGCAAGAAACTCATCACACAAAAGAGTGAAGAGACAAGAGCTCCCATTACATACACATAGTCACACCCAAGAAGTAAATTAAACTCCAAAGGGCCTTGGCCTACCACCACATAACAATAATAGGTAACTTAGGAGGATCCCTAATAGTTGACCTATTCCTCTGTTAAAAGCAAACAGATTCTAGGTAACAGGCACAAGTTGCGGAGAACCTAAAGTTGATCAAGTAGTTGAGGATAGAATACTATCATATGCACCTTCATCTATGATTGTGCTAGGTACAACCACATTATAATCTTGTAATATGATCTAAAAGGGCATATAAGGAGGAGGACGATATCTTGCAGGTCAACTCCAATCAAAGGAAGTGACTAGACTACTTGGAGGGGGTGTCATGGGAAAGGGAGAACTTACCCTTGTGTTATGGGAATGAGAGAACTGCTCTGAAGTGCTATGGGAATGGGAGGATTTCCCCCCTACGTTGTGTGAACGGGATAACTATCCCCTAGTTCATCAAAACCCAAGGAAATGAGAAGAACTTGAGTGGTTCACTCTCTACAAGAAAGGTATGTTCAACTGAAGGTGAAATTGATTCAACTATTTTCTCAACCAAAGGTTGGTTAGGAACAGACTCATGGGATTCACATTCAGAGGGAGCACGACTGATTGAATTTAGATTCTAATTAATCACTTCATCAACTAGTGGAGGATTGGGAGAAAGCTTCTAGTAACCAGCTAGAAGTCGTCGCTGAGAAGCTGTAAGGGTTTCCAACGCTTTTAAGGCTTCATCTATGTAAGGAAAAAGGTGAATATGATTATTCCCTTTACATAAATTACAAATAAATTTGACTTTACTCCTTTTCCCATGGACCTTACTATTTCTAGTTGAGGGTTTGTCACCAGCATGATCTCGAGAAGCTAATGACAAAGGTCGATGTGAGTTTATGGGCCACACTTGTAATACCTTAAGAATTATACTAGGACAATCTCTAATAAGGTGGTCACCCTTACATAACATGCAATGGAATTTAACTTTAGAGAGTTGATTGGAAGATTCTTCCATACTAGTAGCATATGTAGCAATGGTTGCCTGGTTTTCCCCTACTTATTTTGCTTCTTCTTCGTCCTTTTCTTCTTCTTCTTAGCTTCATGGTTACTAGAATCAAGACTTTCACTAGGTGAAGAGGAAGAAAGGGATGAAGGAACAATAGGTGAAGAAGGAAAAGGGTCAACTTTAGGATGAACACGAGGTTGATGTTGTTTAGGTGGAGGAGAACTTAGTTGAGAAGCAGTTTGGACATTCAGAACCATAGGGATCGAAAATAACCAAATTGGAAAACCAATAGTAAATCTGGGAAGGGACAACGTTGCCATATAAGGAGCACTAATATTTCCAAAAGAAGGAAAAGGACTAGGATTCCTGTCAGAGAGCTTCCCTTGATTGGTAGACTCTGGAACTGTTACCATAAGTCTCAACCTAAGATATAATAAGCAGTTATTCCATGGGAAGGATATTGTTCCATGGTCAATAAATTGATTTTAGAAATTAAAGACACAAACAAAACAAAGGGGTAACTAAGAATAAAGGTTTACCAAGAAACCGAACCAAGGACTTAATTTACATGCAGGAAATCTCCCCAAATTTTATGTTCTATGTATCACGGTATACAAGGAGGCAAACTCGGTTACCTATGGATGGATAAAAACCTATAGGGGACTCTGAAAATATACTCGACGATACGTGGGAGTGCAGTCCGTAGTAGTGATGTTTAATGTGTAATCGTTCGATGAGAGCGTTCCCATATACTTTTCATGCATGGAGTGTCATCCAATATACCCAAAGGTACATGCATTATGATCCTATACACTTACATATGTGGAACTCGATATCACCCACTGGATGCAACGCTGAAAAAAAATGATAGCTCCTATGTTTGACGACGCTGGAACACGTCTCTAGCCTAGACCCCTAAATGTTTGTGTTAATGTTACAAATGCTCCATAGGTTAATCAAGGTGAATTTTATAGTTTATCTTCAACTATATTTCAATTTCAAAGCTCAAAATTCGATGTCACCTGAACACACCTATGATGCAACTAATATGAGAAAAATAACTCTTTTCAATTTTGATGAAAGTTATCTAGTGTAGGCAAGAGATGAAAACAATGATGCAACAATCAAATATGCATAAAACAAAAGCTTCCTAACTAGATCTTTCAATTTCATTATCCCAATTCAATTCAAAGCATTAAAAGATGTCAAACCATGCAATGTAATCTATGCATGATTCTCCTAAAAACTATGTAAATGTAATCTATACACAATTTCCTTTCCTGCTGTGAAAATGAGAATTCTAACTATCCAAATGTGATATATTCAAGAGAATTATTCAAAACAAACACAAGAGGATTCCAATGAAATAAAATGTAATATAAGATTTCATGAACAGGGGACTCAAATTGAAATTGGGTGAAAATTTCAAAATTCAAAAGAAATGACACTCAAAGGCGATTAACGCTCATACTCAATTCAACCCCCCCGGGTGATTGAGGAGGATTATTATTATTATTTCTATTTTTTTTTTGCAAAAATGAAAGCAAAAACACACAATTTCACACTAGGGAATTCCAATTTAACACACAAAACCATAGATGCAAATGCAAAGATTTTTCTTTATAAGACACTTAATCAAGAAATTAAGAAAACTAAGATGCAAAAGTTTAATCACTTATTCAAATGCACTTTTTAGAATGAGAATTAAAACAACAATTCATCCCAGTGGTCAATGACCAAACGAAATCAGTTTGCTAGTGACCAAATGATAAGAACAAATAAAAATGAAAACCAATTCTTACCAAAGGAAATTAAACACAAATACAAACCAAATGGAGGCTTTAGAGAAACCACAAGACACTCAACACTCAGGGAAGGTCAACTGGAAGTAGGCTGATCAAAGAGACACTCAAAACAAGGAAATTTCTTTTCAAAAACAAGGGCCAACACTAGGCAAAAGAGGCACCTATAAAAAAGATGAAAACTTATTTTTTAGTGAAAAACTTAAGAAAATGTTTGCACCTTGAGAGATATGATTTCTCTCATCTCTCGTACATCCTTAGTTAAGATAATCTATGCTGGTTTTTAATAATATTATTTGTATTATTAAAATCTATGGCGGGGGAGATACCGCTTGCATATATAGACCATTTAGGGATGTTGGTTGATTAGGAACCAAATTAGGACCAATGAATGAAAGTTGATCAATAGTCATAATTCTTCCTTCATGCGGGAAAATCATCACATGAAAAAGTGAAGAGACAAGAGCTTCCATGACATAAACATAGTCACACCCAAGGAGTAAATTAAATTCCAAAGGGCCTTGGTCTACCATCACATTGATATAGACAAAATTTCCTCCCAAAGTAATAGGAAACTTGGGAAAGATCCCTAACAGTTGATTGATTCCTCTGTTAAAATCAAACAGATTCTAGGTAACAGGCACAAGTTGCGGATAACCTCAAGCTTGTCAAGTAGTTGATGATATAATACTAACATATGCACCTTCATCTATGATTGTGCTAGGTACAACCACATTATAAGCCTATACTTTGATATGGAAGGGCACATAAGGAGGAAGATGATATCTTGCTAGTCGAATCCAATCAAAGGAAGTGACAAGACTACTTAGAGGGGGTGTCGTGGGAACAAGAGAACTTCCCTGTTTTGTTATGGGAACGAGAGAACTACTCTAAATTTATAGGGGAATGGGAGGATTTCCCCCTATGTTGTGGGAACGGGAGAACTATCCCCGAGTTCATCTAAACCCGAAGAAACAAGAAGAACCTGAGTGGTATAAAGTTCACTCTCTACAGGAAAGGTATGTTCAACTAAAGGTGAAATTGATTCAACTGTTTTCTCAACCAATGGTTGGCCAGGAACGGACTCATGGGATTCACGTTCAGAGAGAGAATGATTGATTTAATTTGGATTCTGATCAATCACTTCAACAACTAGTGGAGGATTGGAAGAAATCTTTTGGTAGCCAGCTAGAAGTCATGGCTGAGAAGCTATAAGGTTTTCCAACACTTTTGAGGCTTCTTCCATGTAAGGAAAAAGGTGAATAAGATGATTCCCTTCACATAACTTACAATGAAATTTGACTTTACCCTTTTTCCCATGGACCTTACTATTGTTATTTGAGGGTTTGTCACCAACATGATCTCCATAAGCTAACAACAAAGGTCGATGTGAGGCTATGGACCACACTTCTAATACCTATACCAGGACAATCTCTAAGAAGGTGGCCATCATTACATAACATGCAAGGTAATTTAACTTTATGGGGTTGATTGGAAGATTTTTCCCTACTAGTTTCGTCTGTAGCAATGGTTGCTTGGTTACCCCCTACTTATTTTGCTTCTTCTTCATCATCCTTTTCTTCTTCTTCCTAGCTTCGTCCTTACTAGAATCAAGACTTTCACTAGACGAAGAGGAAGAAAGGGATGAAGAAACAATAGGTGAAGAAATAAAAGGGTCAACTTTAGGATCAACATGAGGTTGATGTTGTTTAGGTGGAGGGGAACTCGGTTGAGAAGCAGTTTGGACATTCGGAACCATGGGGGTCAAAATTAACCAAATCGGAAAACCAATAATACATCTGGGAAGGGACAATTTTTCCATATAAGGAGAACTAATATTTTCAAAAGAAGGAAAAGGACCAGGATTCCCGTCAGAGGGCTTCCCTTGATTTGTAGACTCTGGAATTGTTGCCATTAGTCTCAACCTAAGATCCACTAATGAATTATTCCATGGGAAGGATGTTATTCCACAGTTAATCAATTGATTTTAGAAATTAAAGACACAAAAAAAACAAATGGGTAACTAGACATAACGGTTTACCAAGAAACCGTGAACTGCAATATACACCTTGGCAAAGGAAGGACTTAATGTATGTGTAGGAAATCTCCCGAAATGTTATGCTCGGTGTATCACAGTATAAAAGGTGGCTGATTTTGTTACCTATGGATGGATAGAATCCTATAGGGGACTCCCAAAATATACTTGACGATACATGGGTGTGCAGTCCTTAGTAGTGATGTGTAATGTGTAATCGTTCGATGAGATCGTTCCCATATACTTTTCATGCGTGGAGCGTCATCCAATATACTCGAAGGTTCACACAGTATAATCCTATACACTTAAGTATGTGGAACGAGATATCACCCCCGAGATACAACGTTGGAAAACAATGATAGCTCCTACATTTAACAACTCTAGAACATGTCTCTAGCCTAGACCTCTAAATGTTTGTGTTAATTTTACAAATGCTCTTATAGTTAATTCAGGTGAAGTTTATAGATTATCTTCAACTATATTTCGATTTCAAGGCTCAAAATTCGATGTCACCTGAACACACTTATGATGCAACTAATATGAGAAAAATAAGTCTTTTCAATTTTGATGAAATCTATCTAACGTAGGGAAGAGGTGCAAACAATGATGCAACAAACAAGAGCTTCCTAACTAGATATTTCAATTTGATTATTCCAATTCAATTCAAAGCATTAAAATATGCCAAACCATGTAATGTAATCTATGCATTATTCCTCGGAAAACTATATAAATGTAATGTATACACAATTTCCTTTCTGCTATGAAAATGAGAATTCTAACTATCCAAATGTGATCTATGTAAGAGAATTATTCAAAACGAACACAAGAGGATTCCAATGAAATCAAACGTAATTTGAAATTTCATGAACAAGGGACTCAAATTGAAATTGGGTGAAAATTTCAAAATTCAAAAGAAATGACACTCTAAGGCGATTAACACTCATACACAATTCAACCCCCCCTGTGATTGAGGAGGATTTTTTTTTTTTTTTGCAAAAATGAAAGAAGAAACATGCAATTTCACACTATGGAATTCTAATTTCACACAGAAAACCATAGATGAAAATGCAAGGATTTTTCTTTTCAAAACACTTAATTTTTGAAATGAAGAAAACTAAGATACAAAATTTTAATCACTTATTCAAATGCATTTTTCAAAATGAGGACTCAAACAACAATTCATCCTAGCAGTCAATGACCAAACGAAATTTGTTTGCAAGTGACCAAATGATAAGAACAAAGAAAAAATCAAAATCAATTCTTAGCAAAGGAAATCAAACACAAATGCAAACCAAATAGAGGCTTTAGAGAGAGCACAAGACACTCAAGACTCAGGGAAGGTCAATCGGAAGTATGCTGATCAAAGAGACACTCAAAACAAGGGAAAGTTTTTTGCAAAAACAAAGGCCAACGCTGGTGCAGAAGAGGCACCAGTGCTTTGCAACAATTGTACAGAATGGACCCAGATGAGGTGCAATTCTTTGTTATAGATACTGGGGGTGCGTTGGTCTAAGGATATGGTATTTTGACACAAAAATTGCAAAATAGTATCAATGAAATCACTTCCTAGGTTTGTTCTTGGCTAGGTAAAGCAATAAAATTCTATCAAGGATGTAATAAAACACAATGAAAAAAGGGACCACCAAGGGGATACATTGTTCCCTAGTGGAGTCGTCAATTTCTTAAACGAGATCTGCAATTGCAAACTAAAGTATCTCCCCTAGGTTTGGTAGCTAACCTAGAACAAGAGAGAAACAAGGAGCTCAATGCTTTCCTTAAAGTAAATAGATGATGTAATGAAGCCTACCTAGAATCCGTTGCGGGCTTCGCTCCTTCTTTAGCTAGAATACTCTCATTCTAGGTCTGATTGCAAAAATTAAAACCTGCACAATCAGATAACACAAGCCAGGAAACTACGAGATCTATGTAGTATCATCTAAATACTCTATTTAATAGATCAACATGGTATTGAAATACATGAAATAACAACACCACATCTAGGAAAACTAAGAATTAGTTGCATTAATGTAAATGGAAGACGTTTATAACAATAAATAGGTGTCAATCTTGTAGAAGAGCTCCTCCAAGGCTAACTTGTCCTTTCCTTGTCACAATGTGCACCTCTAGTCACCCTAAATGCATGAAATGAAACCTCTCACCACAACAACATAATGGTAGAATCATTCTCTAAAAGTCAACTCCTTGCATATGGAAGGTTGTAAATATATAGAGGAGTGGGGTAAGTTGGGAGTTATTATCCAATTACCAATTAGATCTACCTTTGATATGAGGATGTGATCAAAGGATAAGGGAAGGAAACTCCAAAGTAGGATAAGATAGGATCTGAATGTTTTATCTGAAGTAAATGGTTGTAACAAATTATGGAAGTTCTAGAAGAGGAGGCTTCCAGAGTTTATTTTTTTCCCGAATTTCTAGAATCAACGCAGGTGCAAAGGGGAGAAACCTATAGGTAATCAATGAAAGCCACAGTGGAGCAACCTGTAGGTGAACATTGTCCAACAAAAGGCCAGGGTGCATTGTTCTTAAAATTGGCTTAGTTTATGTAATTCCAGGTAGAAACTTTGGGGAATGAAAGATACATTCTTAAGGCTTTGTGCAATGATGATGACAAGGGGAATAGGATGTTGATTGAGCCCATCAGGAGGCCTATTGATCGGATGTAACAAAATGACCTATAAAAAAGATGCAAACTTATTTTTTAGTGAAAAACTTAAAAAAATATTTTCACCTTCAGAGATGGTTTCTCTCATCTCTCGTAGATCCTTAGTTAAGATAAATCTATGTTGGTTTTTAATAATATTATTTATATTATATAAATTTCACATCTCTATATATAATAGTATTATATTTTTAATTTTATTAAGATCTTGGATTTACACTCTATGGAATATCCACATAATATTATTAGTAGCAGTAGCGAGGATAGAGGATTTAGATATATCTAAGTAATTATAACCTTTTAGATTTAATTAAAAAATGTTAGAATAATTAAATTAAAATAAAATATTTTGATTGTGAAATGAGTTATGGTTTTTGCTGATGATATTGATAAGTCATGATATTGCAGCAAAATGTATTGACAAGTTAATAATATCCATGGTAAAGCGAGGTTTAATATTTATGATTAAGAATCTTGTTATATTTCAAGTTTATTGTAAGCATTGAGTTTTTATGTGCTTATTAATTAAATTTAAATATGTTATAGAGTGAATCATTATTTTAATTTATATAGTTAAATAGATCTTAATTTATAGTTATTATCTATATGTTAAAATTTTTATTATAAATAAAATTAGAAATAATAAATTGTATTTTCTTATTTTCTATTTCTTATTATTAATAATGCTAAACATTGAAATGTTTACATTGACATTACAATATCTATATCATATTGGACTCTATACGAGCCTAGATTCATCTTAACTCTGAATCTATTAAACTTCAGTGTAAACCATTCATTAAGTTTTTGACTTAAAAAAGAGGTTTGCACTTGGATGAAATCCCTTCAAGGTGCAAACCATTCCTCAAATTTTTCACTCAAGAAAGAAGTTTGCACCTTAAGAAATTTGATCCTCTTGCTAGATCAAGAGTTAAGGTGAATCAAGGCTAGTTATAACAAAATATATGCAATATTTTTTTACTTAAATTTTTATAAACATTATATTTATTAAATACTATTTAACCAAACAAATTTAAACTTTTATATAATACACCATTTCAAACCTATATCTATGTTCATCCTACTTAAATAGATATATGCCACCACATAACCTTCTTAGATAATTATTATAGTAATTATATTATTTATGGTAAGTTTGAATATTTTAAAGACTATTTTCTTTAAATGATTATTTAAATTTCTCTGGGATATGAAATAGGTTTTTTTTATTGTTTTATTCATGAAGATAAGGTTTTGAACCAACCATTTCTCTTCTAAATATTATTTAATTTTTAATTATTTTTTTATTATAAAATTATGTTTAATTAATTAATTGCTTTTGATTTACGGAAAACCATCCAAAGGAAATTAACTAAGTAAAAATCTAACCCTATTAACGAACCGAATGTAAATTTTTGTAAATAAAAATAATAAACTAACTTGCATTTACATGCAAACCAAAATGGTAAAACATAAAAATAGAAGTTCAAGTCTTACCATCAAGAAGAATTTAATTTTTATTAATGTTTTAAACATCCATGTGACTCGGACGTTGGCTAACAAGGAGCGAAATCCCTAGTTGTCAGTGCTCGGTCAGAGATTTGGGTGGTCCGCAAGCCCACGCATACGGATTGAACCCGTGACGCCTGCTACGCCAAAAATTGATGTTTTAAAGCATTGACAACACGATTAGAATGTTGGCCGAGACTCCGCGTAACCCCTGGCTACCAACGCCCCGTGAGAGACACGGGCATCCCACAAGCTCTTGTCAAAAGG
The DNA here is from genome assembly GCA_000404065.3 of Pinus taeda. Taxonomy (NCBI): domain Eukaryota; kingdom Viridiplantae; phylum Streptophyta; class Pinopsida; order Pinales; family Pinaceae; genus Pinus; species Pinus taeda. The sequence continues at coordinate 21,529 of APFE030028910.1, forward strand.
CCACCAATGTGGTTGAACTCGTGACGTCTTAGTCAAAACTTTAAAATCCCTGGTAAAACTTAAACGGTTTCAGTCAAACTGCCAACTAGACTTTTATACCATGTGGGATTAATTGGTGATGCTACATCTTCTTTGCTCAGCTTGATACCTTGAGCAATTGGTGTATTAGCTTGTTTGGAATTGCTCATTTTGAAGTTTTGGATAATGTCAATAGCATATTTTTGTTGACCAACAAAAATGCCATTAGCAAATTGTTGAATTTCAATGCCTAAGAAGTATTTCATGACCCCTAGATCAGTCATATCAAACTTTGTTTGCATTACTGCTTTGAAGTCTTTTAACATCATATTGCTTGTATAAAGAACATCATCTACGTAAAGGCATATAATAAGAACTTTACCTTCATGAGTTTTGGTATACAAAGATGGCTCATGACTACTTCTGCAAAAGCCACTTTTGATGAGATAGGTGTCAATACGACTGTACCAAGCTCTTTGAGCTTTAAGCCATACAAGGCTTTCTTCAATCTGTATACCTTATGATTTTATCCTAGAACTTCAAAACTAGGAGCCTGCTCTACATAAACTTCTTCCTGCAATATACCATTTAGGAAGGCAGATTTTACATCAAGCTGATAGACTTTCCATTTGCATTGAGCTAATGTGGACAAAATGGTTCTTCCAGTCTCTAAACTTACTACTAGAGCAAAGGTTTCTGGACTGTGTCTGCATTGGGCCACATATATCTGTATGGACTAGCTCTAAAGTCTCTTTTTCTCTAAAAGAATATGTGGGCAATCTTTCTCTTTTATGCTTGAATAGAACACAAATTCCACAATTACAACCTTTTTCATTCATGACAGAGAGGCCAATGACCATTGAATTTTTTTGAAGTAGACCTAGACTCTTGAATGGGATGTGGCCATACCTAGAATGCCAAAGCTGAGATTCAACTATTCTTGACACATTGTGGGAAAACGACTGTGAGAGGTTTCGACTTTTAAGATTCAAAGGAAAAATCATATTCTTGTTTTTTTCAACTTTAAATGCTATCAGTCTTCTATTGAGAAGTTTGTCATAGATATAACATTTGTTTCCTTTGAATATCACATCATAACCATGTTCCATCAATTGTCCTACACTAATGAGTTTATGCTTCAAATGTGGAACATAATAAACATCAGGTATGTATTTTTGTTGGTTTTGTTTGGTAAGAACTAGGACAATACATTTTCCTTCAGCTTTAATACAGGAACGATCTCCAAGAGTAATTTATGATGCTATGGAAGGATCAAGATAAGAACGTAGATTTTTATTACCTATCGTATGATTATTGCAGCCACTATCCAGCAACCAAAGGGCCTCACTATGAGTGTCTTCAAATAGATGGCAAGAAAGAAACATGGTCTCACAGGATTCTCCTTCATTGTTCAAGATATGGGCATTGCCTATGTACCAATCTGTCTGTTTCTTTTATCATTCATGTTCATAATGCCCAAATTTCTTGCAATAATAACATTGGACATTAGATTTTCTCCATGTTATGCTTCTCTGAGTTTGGTTTTGTGAAGTTCTTCATTGCTCTGATGCATGATGATGTTTTGATCTTCCTTTGCCTCGGCCTTTGCCTTTCTTTTTTCCACCTCTATATCCTCTACCTCCGCCATTACCAATAGAGAGTTGTGCTTTGAAGGCTTGTTCCATGGAATATTCTGCAAAGTTGAGTCTTGTTTCATGTGCCAAAAGTGATCCAACCAATTATTGTACTCAGAAAGTTGTAAAATCTTTGGATTCTAGAATGGTTGTTACAATCATGTTATATTTCTTGGGCAGGCTTCGAAGGACTTTTTCAACAATCTTCTTATATGTATGGTTTCACCAATGAGTTTTTCTAATTTACTATTCCCATGACTCTAGCTGTGTACTAGTCCAAATTCCCTGTGTCAGTGATCTTCAAGGTTTTGAATTGGGCTCTCAATGTTTGCAATTTAACTTTCTTCATCGTACCTTGATACACAATTTCCAAAATATCCCAAGCTTCTTTTGTTGTGGATGCACCAAGTATTTTGTCGTGGATGCACCAGTTATTTTGTCGTGGATGCACCAGTGATTTTGTCAAAGATAGAGTCATCCATTGATTTTTGTATCCAACATTTGGCTCTGTGTTCTTTCTTTTTTAGTTCAATAGTTGCATCCCTCTGATTATTGATCATGGTCACCCATGCTTCTTAGGTCGGCTCTACATAGGAGTTTTGAAGTGTATCCCAACACTCTTGTGCTTGCAGAAATGCCTTCATTCTTAAAGACCAAAACTCATAATTCTTTCCAAACATAGTCGGGGTCTGTGGCAAAGAATTGCAAGAAGCCATTTTTAAATAGGGATACATGTCTTTCTAGTAAAAAAAAAAAAACAAAAACAAAAACTTTGACAAAGCTTCTTGAATAAAACCCAAAAAAAATAAAATTAAATGACTCCTTCTTCTAGCTCAAAACTTCGCAAAGGCAAAAAAAAAAAAAAAAATCTCTTTACACTTTTAAAATCATGAACCTTAAAAAATTCTAAAATAATCTTATTTTTAATAAAACATTAAAACAAAATATGTTTCTTTTAAAATCTTTAAACCCCCTTAGAGGCTATGAACAATAATTTTTAAAAGAGCCGTGATAACATAAGGTCTCCTAAAAAAGCTTGAAACAACACATGATTTTCCCTTTGTTTAAAATGAGACTTTCCAATATTGTCTGCCCACGAGCCACGGAAAAATGAGATTTGCTTTGACTTCAATCTTGTATCTTAAAAAATAGTTATGTTTACGTTATTTCATGTGTTTATGGGATTCTTTACATTAGTGAGATTTGTCGCTCGATTAATTAAAGGATTTGTGAGCATGTCGCTAACATTAAGTATGGTAGGACCTGCTCTACTTTAGGAGAGCATGCAGATAAATTTAAGCATCACATCTACATTGAGGAGACCCAAGTCATTGCTAGGTTTAGTCATTTCCATCATCGTAAATTAAGGAAGCCCCTAGAAATCGAAAAAAGACCCAATAATTTGAATTAAGGAAGGCCCTAGAAATCGAAAAAAGGCCCAATAATTTGAATAGAGACGGCTGGATTATTAGTAGAAGTTGGGTCTTTGTCCTGTCCTCCTAGTTTTTTAGGTTTCTTTTTGGGTTAATTATGTCTGTTTATTTATCTGTGTAGGTATTGGTGTCCTTTTTATAATATTTGTTGTTGGTTTATTCTTCATTAGAGTTTATATTCTTGATCCTTCATGTTTTTTTAAGTATTTTATCATCCCATTCATTCTTAACTACTTTTAGTATTTTTGTTATTTGTTTAATGAGTCTCAACCCTGTATTT
>APFE030028920.1:10417-28502 GCA_000404065.3 Pinus taeda
CCTTTCACCATTAGTAAGTATTTCTTGTAGAAAATTTGTCAAATCTGCCTTCAAATCTATCTTCAAATTGTCAATCTTGGCTTCCACGCCCTTTATCTTAGATTCCACACCATTTATATTAGCTTCTGTTAGCTTTTGTGAGAGTGAAATTTGTTGCACTTGGTCTTGTCATTTTGATATATTATGTAGCATTTCTTCCTCTTCTTCATGAGTCATGCTAGAGCTTTCAGATTGCTTACTAGGTGTTTGCATTTTCTTTCCTCGGGGCATCAGTTACCAATACTAATGCTCTACTATTCCCTTTGAATTCCTTCAAAATAATTTTTCAAGCCAAGCTTAAGAAAAAATTTAAAAAATCTACACACCTTTTTTCACTTTGTAGGAGCTCGATATTACCTCTGATGTATCTTTGTAATTTTAGATCATCCAGTTTTGAAATTGCAACCTGCGGTAGCCCTCTATGTCCTCTTTCTAATGCCACTAGTTTGACCCCAATTGGATTCTCCAATGAAGAGTTATGCCAGATATCCCAGAGTGACCTAATTATAGACTAAATCAGTAGAGCAAACTTTTACGACATGTCATGTGTCTTGTTTCGACCTTTGGCTCTGAAAAATATATACACGAAACCACAGTTTGTCCTCTTTCTATACCTTCTTACAAAAGTTCAATCCGATGCTCAGAGAGAAAGTTATGATGATTTTTCCCAGGTCACCTGTTTGGAATGTAATTCAGGAGTCTGCAAAAATACCAAGTTTCTCAAATCATTTCTCTGCAAATATAGTGTGAAAAGCTCTGAAATTCTGACCCAAGGTTTAGTGCGATTTCGGCTCAAATGGGTTTTTTTTTTCGGCTCTGAAACGTCGCTGAAAAAAAGTTATAGCGAAAATGCCACGATGACATATTTGGAGCAGCGAAACCCTAGAATCCAAAGCTCTGATACCAAATGTTATGAAACCAGCTCAAGAAAAAGATAGAGAAGATAGATCAATGCCTTAAAATTCAGCCTCTTCGAGGGGGCAACCTCCTTTACATTACATAAATGAACAATTCTTGGATGATTCAAATGACAAAACCTCCTTTCTATATATAGGAGTCTAAGGAGTCACAATGTAACCCAGCCGACCTAACTATAATAATATAAAGCCACAAAAATAAAAATAGAGGGATTCTATGGGGCACACTAATAACAATATGGGGACAATAGGGGCACAACAATATTAATAAGGGGTACAACTACAATAGTAATGGGGTAATCACTAGTATTATAGGGACCCAACACCGTCCACCTGAAGAACACGAGTAGTTCGGGAGGACATGACTAAAACCCAAGGGGCATGCACCCTGGCCTGTTCTGGCAGGAAAACTCTAGGCATAGAGTAGGTTTTTACGAAGGATATATGACTAGTTTAATACCCGTCCGCATAGGAAGAGAGAATTAGACCAGAATAAGATACCTCCATTAGAAGGTAGGCCTTTCCCGATAGAACAAATTTTTTGTCTAAAAATTGAGGGGTATCTAGAAACTCTACTTCGTTATGCCTAGGGGCATGTAAACCTTTTTGTTAGCAAGTGAAAAGTGACCAATGTAACACTAATTTTAGTTCCACTGACTTCAACTGCTTAAGTTGGGTGAGTGGTCGAATCGACTGTTCGCCTTCGTAGGGGCCAAATGGCACCGGCGAAGTAAAGGAAAAATTTTCGTACCTGACCTTAGTAGTTAACTAACCCCTAGGATAGTAGTTGGTTGTTCCTAGCTTGCATGCTAAAGGATACGGAGCAAAGCTTCGAAAGGTGCAAGCTCCATAAAAAATGGAATATATCGATGAGATGTCCTTATTATATGACTAGCACGAGCAATTTTTTATGTGAAGTTCAAGCTCGTTCAAAATTAAACCTAAGCAATGGGCAAATGTTTCCCCTAGAGTTTAAGCTCATTAAAAAATGAACCAATCTCCAGTAAATAACTATTGTGAATGCATTATCATCAGCTTTTGAGCCTTGGTCATGTTCTCATCATCACCTCCACTCTATTTTAGCCGATCATACGCCTCCATTTGATTGTTCACCCTTTTGAGGAACATCTGCAGCGAGTGATTCTGTTAGCCATCCTTGTGACATTGCTGTGATTGGAAAATTCCAAACCTTACCTGGAATCAGCTGCTACTCGAAATTATCAGTAGTTCCTAAAAAAATGAGTCTCCTTTAAGCTCTTTTCATCTAACTCATAAAATGTGAAAAGATTGCTGAGTGATTGGCCTCTCTTGCTCGTTAAAGCTACCAGGAGTGCTATCCCTCCTCTAGATTTTAATCTTTTTGGACCTGAGGGATTATTACACAAAAAGATCGAGCACTTGTCTTGTTCGGCTCATTAAAAGTATAAAAAATTCATCCCTTTCATATTATTTTATACTTTTTCGGACTTAAGGGATTATATGACGAAAAAGGATTATGGGAGTTTCCTTTCTGTCCCTTTTTAGACTCTCTAAAATTGAAAAAGGACCGAGTTATCATTGTCGTTAAACTTGTTAAAATCAATAGTGACAAACTTGTCCAAATGGATGAGAATGAGTTTCACTATCGCTAGGCTCGTTAAAACATAGCAATGGGTCTGCCCGAAGGGCGGATTATAGAACAAGCATATGTTATCCTCCTCAAGCTTGATAAAAATAAAGAGGTACTGGTCAGCAATGACTAGGGAAAATTGGGAAGAAAACTTGAAGAAACTTTATTGGTAGCAAGTCGCTCTTGAACATGACACTTTCACTCCACGTCTGAGTTGGGCTGGGTTATTCCGTTCACCGGTCATATCACCATTGGTCCATCGTACCATCCATCTTTCAGGTTAATGCTACCAATCCATTTCAGTGTTGCCGGTATGTTCAAGATAAGTCACTTAGAGAATTCACCTGTGTCTCATTTGCCATAATATATTCATGCTCCATTCTTTCATGACCGCCACCTTGAACCTTGTATCATCTGATTGTTTTCACCTCCAAAATCATTTGCTCCATTCCATATCATAGATGTGGGATTCATTAAAGCCCTCCTATGACAGGTCACTCTTGTTGACATCAGCTCATTATCCAAGAAGTCGACCTAGGAACAACCCTTTCAGTACTTTGAAGCTTGCATGCCTCAATGGCAAGTTTCTCACTTCCGGTGACAGGTTTACATCAATGGCCTTCGACCGAAAGATTTTGCGTGGTGTTTGATGCCAAGTCCCTTCTTCAGACCATGTGAATTGTACTGTAGTACCTTGAGGGTCATCATCATTATCGGTGATTCCTCTCGCACCTATTAACAACTTACATCATTGGCTGGTAATCAGGCAATGTCTTTCCATGTTTGACTCCAGAAAATCTTTCACATGGATCGACTTGTAGTTCGAGTGAAGATTGAATGAGTTTGAAGACCCTAGATCCAGTTTCATCCATCCGGGCTGTGATATATTTAGGAGTATAAAGACATCAAATGTACATCATTACCAAACAGATGATCATCCTAATCAAAGGATGATGACTCCGTTCGAATCATCAGTCTGCTACACAGACAGTTGTCTGTCCTATGTACATGAAAATGAATTTATAAAGATGAGCATGGGAATGCCCACCTCAGCTAGATCATGAAAAATATTATGAATATAATGTATTGTATTGTATATTATTACAGGTCACCTTCTAGCTCGAAAAAACTTCGGATCCTCATGATAAATAATTTCACCCGACATCAAAAGATTAACGGCCTCATGCTTTAGGGGGCAACTGTTATAGACATTTTTGGGAACTGTAACCCCAATCATACATGTCCATAAACCAAGGGCTTCTAAGTCCCTAAAAGTGTTGCTTCACACCCTAAAGGAACAAGGTCAATTGATTACATCATCTCCCAGAAGTTCTCCATGGAAAACTGCTCAAAACTGGTCAAAACTGGACCATACAGACTACCCAATGTAGAGGGTGCGATGCATCTCACCTGCTCAGTGTAAAAGGTGCGATGCATACTGGAAAGCCCTTTTGTAGGGTGCAATGGGCGAGAGTAGACAAATGGCAGAGATAGTTTGCAAGGTGGATGATCATGGAATCTTCCAGAAACTTCTCTTTTGACACTTGCCTCTCTGAATTTGCCCAAGGATGAGTAAGAGATCATCAATCTCTAAGTGGAATCAAGAACTATTAGAGAGAGGACACTAATCAAAATCCCAGAAGCTGACTTAACCCCCTACAATCATCTATATATGGACCCCTCATCCCAGAGATCTAGAGGCTTGAATCTTGTATCTTGTAAGGAAGTGTTGTTGGTTTCCTGGTGTAATATCATAGTGTTGGGTGATCTAAACTTTTCATGAGGTGAAGAAGGGCTTTCATGCTGAGAGGATGATGTTGGGTCAGAGCAATTGGTTGTAATCCTCTTTGCTTTTCTTGATATTAATAAAGGTATTCAAGTTTTCCTCCACATTCTTGTATGTTTGATGATATATGCATTTGTGTGGTCAATAGATATCTGGTCCTGTATTGTTTATGATTGTAGAAATTTGTTCTTCGATAGTATTATGCTGCTTTGATTCCACAGGTGCTCTTTGAAGCTGGGTAGACGAAGGAGTGGCAAAGATCTATCAGAAGGGAGAGGAACCAAGCAAGGAACCAAGCACAACACTGAGGTTGGTGTCCTTTTTCCCCCTCTTATATACTTCTCATAAAGGAAAGCGAAAGTGGTTTTAGTTTGTTTGTTTCTAAGATAGCTACCATTCTTAGTGGGACTAGTAGCTCTGAGTGGACACTAGATTTCCCAATAACATGAGGGGATATTATATGAAGGTGGGGGAGGGGAAAGGAAAGGGTATTCCAAGCGAGATGAAGGTGGAGTAGAGTGTTGCGTAGTCGGCAGGAGCCATTGGGGAGGATAGCGATTCCGGGTATGTGAAACCTAAGACCCCTGTATCCCTTTACTCTGTTACAGTAGATAGTATGGATAAGTTAAGTTTATGTGAAGTCCCTATAGAAGGAAAGGGTTGGAGCGAGGTTGCCCTCCCCTCAACATTGCATTGTGAGGGCCATTTGAGTCAGAATTGGAGGAGGATTCGTGGTGAACGGGGGAACTGTAGCCAAGAGCACAACCTGGGAAGAAATTTGGGAAACGAGGGCAAGCAATCCACTACAATAGCAGAGGGGAAGCCAGAGAAAGGGGATTCAAAAGTTATAGCTTTAGCCCACCATGTGATATGCCTAACAGAGGGTCTTATACATCTGTTGTATACTGATAATGGTAAACAATGTCAAACCCAAAAACAGGGTGGTGACTGCAACAGAAAGAGAGGAATACTCGAAAGGAAAATGGTAGTGGGAGAGGATGATAGGAAAGTTGAAAATCTGATTCTGGTGATTGATAATTGTCAATAGGTAAGGAAAGCAACTAGGATGGTGCGCCTAGGTCATGGCAGAGGACGCGGAGGTAGAGGACGACCAAGGTGTGAGAACCAGGAAATCCAGCCAACAAAAATCCCAAGTAACCAGAGTAGAGGAAGACGGTCCACATTGATTGCAGTTCAGGAAGCAACAAGAGCATACCGGGAAGGTACGAATGAGGACATCCTCCATATCATCCAAGACATGGAGACCAATGTGTTGGAGGAGCAGTCGAAATTTGAGATGAAAGATTGGGCATAAATTATTCGAGACCCAAGGAACATGTGGGGAAGACTAACTCTGTATAGATAGTCTCTTCATATCTAATGGGTTCTGAAATGCCTCCTGGCAAAAGCACTAGAATAGGTAGCGAAAGAAATGGCAGAAATCACAAATGGTATGCTGAATCTGCAAAAAGAAATGAAAAAATTTCAGGTCGTAATGATTAGACAGAAAAACAAACTGGAAGAGATGCCGCAGTTGTTGTACAAGATGGTTAGCATCAACCCAAGGTAGGAGGAACAAAGGGACACTCCCATGGAAATGGAACAGAATGCAGGCACCAGAGAGGAATGATCCTCTTGAGATTTTTTTGTGGTTTATGATCTTTGTATTTTTCACAGTCTTATGCATGTTAGTAGCTTAATAGGTAGTTTCAGGTGTATAGCGCATATAGCTAGTATGGAAAGACTCATGAAATTTTGTTTTTGGAATCCTTGTAACAAACTGAGGTGGCCAACATGCCTAGTTTCCCTTTGGGGCAGGTTGAGGCCACCAAAACGATGTATCTGGTCTTGTTTATCATAAATAGAAAAGAAAGGCACTACCTACACTTCCAAAAAAAATATGTTTGTTTGATTACAACATACTTGTTGGAGAAGTATTGTGTTATCCAAGATTTCTATAGCAAGGATTTCACATGCATTGATATGGAAGGGAATTTAGGGATAGTTCAAGGTATTCCAAGGCCTACATCCAGTAGAAATATTTTAGCATCACAACTAGAAATCAGTTTTAGAAAGGGACGCCAGATATATGTAGCATATACGGAAGAACTACCCAAGGTAAAGTGCTAAATGTAGAATGTTATTTAGCTTTGGGGAATTGTTATGGTTGCCACCAAAGAGAGACATTAAGTTGTCTATTGACTTGATGCCTAGATATACCCTAGAGTTCAAGAATCTCTATAGAATGATCACACTAGATTTGAAAGAGTTGCAATAGTAGCTAGAAGAGTTATTGAAGAAGGGGTACATATGCCTAAGTGTTTCGCTTGGGCCACCCTACTACATTTTGTGAAGAAAAAGAATGGAACTATGAGGTTATGTGTTGAATTCAAAGAATTAAACAAGGTGACCATGAAGAACAAGCACCCTTTTCCAAGGATTGATGATCTTTTTGATTAATTTAATGGAGAAAGGGTATTATCCAAAATTGATCGGAGGTTAGGTTACTAACATGTAAGAATCATATAAAAATATACCAACAAGGAAACCTTTATGACAAGGCATGGCCTTTATGAGTTTGTAACAATGTCATCTAGGTTAACAAATGCACTTGGTAGTTTTATGTGTTTGATGAATGGAGTGTTCAAACTACATTAACAAATTTGTTATGTTCTTCTTCAATTATATTCTTATCTTCTCCAAGATAGATGATGAGAACAGGCATATTCGAGGATGGTACTATAAGTGTTGAGGGAACACCAATTGTATGCCAAGTTGAGAAAGTGCACTTTTTATTAAAGGAAAACCCACCATTTGGGCCACATTGTCTTAGAGGAGGGCATAACAATTTCTCCTGAGAATATTGAGGAAATTAGATGATGGCCTATACCAAAGCACATTTCACAGGTGAGATGATTTATGGGTCTAGTTGGATACTATATAAGATTCATTCTAGGTTTCTCGAAGATTGCACATGCAATCACTTCACTCCAAAAGAAAGAAATAAATTTCACCGGACTACCAAGTGTGAAGAGAGTTCCTATCACTTGAAGGAATTATTAATTAATGCACCTATTTTAAAGATTGCATATCCAAATGCGTATTTTTGTATATGTACAAATGCATGTAAAGAAGGACTTAGTAGAGTCCTTACTAAAATTTAGTGTGCCATTTGCTATGAACCTAGGACACTCAAGAGCATGAAATAAATTATGCTACCCATGACTTGGAGCTTGCAGCTATCTTTCATGCACTAAAAATGTGGAGGCATCATCTCATGGACATAAAATTTAATTGAGGGCATATCACAATGGTATGAAATACTTGTTTGAGTAGCCAACACTAAATTCCAAACAAATTAAACGGACTATGATATCAAGCACATCAAGGGAAGAGGGAATAAAGTGGTTGGTGCACTTAGTAAGAGGGTGGATGAAATGCATGCTACAACCATTAATATATACAATTCAAATTTAAAAAGCAAAATTTTGGAAGTGGTGGCATCATACGAGGACTATGTGCAAGTTACAAAAGGCTCAGAATAGGTAATATATAGCTGAAATTTAAATACCATAAGTTGGAAGAGAATGGAATCATCTTGTATAGGAGTTGAAGAATTTGGTGTTAAAAGAAATGCATAACATTCCATATAACAATCACCTAGGTTATCATAAGGAAATTGTAGTTGTAAGAGGCCAGTAGTTTTGGCCATCTATGAAGATATTCATAGTTGATTATGAAATATTGGAAAGTAAATGTTGAGCACAAACATACAGTAGGATCACTACAACCATTATCCATTCTTGAGTGGACATGGGAAGTAATTACTATAGATTTCATCACCACGATACCCATAACAACAAAGTAGCATGATCCCATCAAGGTGGCGGTGGACAAGCTTACAAATGGTATGCATTTTATCCTAGTTAAGATGACTCATAAGTTAGTCGGCATAGTAGAGATCCACATGAAAAGACTTACTAGATTATATGGTGTGCCTAAAGTAATTATGTCTGATAGAGATCCTAAGTTCACTTCCAATTTTTGGAAAGGGTTGTTCAAATGATTTTAGATAAATTTGAATTTTTAATGACATATCATCTAGAGCTAGATGTGAAAATAGAGAGGGTTGACCAAATAATCAAAAATATTTTGAGAATGTACCTAATGGACAAGCCTTCTAGGTGGGAATGCTATCTTCATTTAGTTGAGTTTGATTATAACAATAGGTATCAAACATAATTAAAAATGATCCCAATTGAAGTATTGTATGAAAAAAAAGTGATGTGCCAATGAACTGGATAACCTAGCAAAAACAAATGTTATTGTGAAAAAGCTACTAAAGGAAATGGAAGGGAAAATGGTAAAAATTCAATAGAATTTAATGGTAGCATAAGATAGGAAAAATAGATATGTAGATAAAGGTATAAAACATATGAAATTCCAAGTGAGTGAGCATATGTTTCTAAAAGTAAATACTAAAAAGATCTCGTTGAGATGCGAAAGCTACCCAAAATTGGCAGCAAGATATTGTGGGTAATTTAAGGTCCTAGAGAGAATAGGCCCTATTACTTATATGATTTCATTGTTTGCATCCATATCTATTCATAATGTATTTAATGTATTTGCTAAAAAATTATGTGCCTGATTTTAACAACATAATTGATTGGAAAATGATCTAGGTGGAGAATGAAGAGGACTTTTAGGTGGAGCTAGTGTACATCCTAGACTAGAAAATCAAAGTGTGATATGAATCTTAGGGGGCTTATTGTCTAAGTTTGGATGTATAAGTCATAAATTCATATTTTTATGTAAAAGGGAACTTGATAGATATGTAACTGATGGAGTAAAACTTAATTAAATTTGACTATGTCAATAAGACATTGTACACGAAGGCAATAGTAAAAGAGTGAAGGTTGAGAAGGGGAGGTATGAAAGTTGGTCTCATTGCATGTAATGCCTATTATCCATGGAATCCTTATAATCTCTCTCTCTCTCTCTCTCTCTCTCTCTCTCTCTATTTTAGTGATGTATCTCTCTCTCTCTCTCTCTATTTTAGTGATGTATCCAATTCTTGCATTTTCATCAATGTTCTTGTGATTATTTAATGTCTTCTCTCCTCCTCTCTTGGAATTCAAGCCTCCTAGACCTTATCCCCTAAGATATGGATCAAAGTGCTAAGGTACCAAGCCATCATCAAAGATATAGTGAACTTACGATAGGCCTAAAGATACCACTTAAGAACATGAGGAGGTCATATGTGAGGAGTACCCATAGATTTTTGTATATTTTGAGGAAATCTGAATATACATTTGTACAAAAATGAATAAAGACTCCATTTTTGGCATCTGGATTTCATGGAGCCCTTAGTAGTGATATTCATAGCAATTTATGCTAGCGACTAAAGGGGATGGGGATTGTATAAGTATGGTAACTACAAGGAAATACCATCCCTTGCATTGTGTAGACTAATGGGGAAGGGAGTTGGGTAGTTGGAATTACTATAAGAGTCATCAAACTATGAAATTATGAATATTGTGATGTTAAAATATCCAAATGGATTTCCTAGTGCCCATAGCATTGAAATGCATAATCAATCTATGTTTCAGCCCTATAGGTGATTATGATTGTCTACGATACTACAATGTAGAAAAGAAATTGTTAGACACATTTTTGGAAGTTGTTTCACATAGTGTTGTCATCAATTGGCACCTATGATTGGTCTTGGAGATTGTTGTGCAACCATTGATGCCAAGGGCAGTATCAAGTTGATTATGTAGGTAATTTGTAGGGAACAATCATAGTAGGAGAATAATTGAAGAATCCTTAAAAACATTATGACTATGACTGGTGGTTGCATTCTTCTAAGGCTTGGTTGTTGTAGATATTTTATGCACAGAAGATCAAGTCAAATGGCCATGCAATGTGCCTAGATGGATAACCCTCTAGAAGACCATTAAAATGGTATATCAAAATCAGAAAATATCATAAGAGTTGAAGAGATGTTGCAAGTTGAAGTTAGGTGGTTGGCCTTAGTTGAAGAAGTTCAGAGGTCTTAGCCACTTGAGAAGAAAATAAGGAGTGTGTGGCATAAAGGGTTTAACTACACACTAGTTTGGGGTCATTTGACTGTTTGGGGGGTTAGGTCAAAAAGAAGTCCCCGATTCAATTTGTTTAGGGGTACAGGTGCATAAAGGTCCTAAACTTGAACTCATGAACAAATTTTGTATGATGGTGGAGTTCCAATGTAGACTAGGCATTCGACCCTTAATGTTTATTTCAAGGAAACACAAGAAAAGAACCTGAACCTAACTTCCCTTCGTGTACAGGTTGATGACATAGAAAAAGGATGTGGCTAGTGAGGTGGCACTAAATAGGCATGGATTATGACAGGGAATCTTGTACAAGTGACATGTGGCAGGCAATTTTGAAATTTTTGGTTGGCCAAGTGTGCCAAATCCATGTGACACATGGCACCATTTAGAGGATTCCATGTGGCAAGGTTATGTTATCATGAAGAAAGAAATGTTTTCAGTTGATGAGGTGGCATAACATTGGAATTTGTGCCAATAGGCTGTGCTTGTGGAAGATTTTTTCTGTTATATAATTCTCAGAATTCTATTGAAGGTGGGTAGTGAGCCTGAAACATGTGTTGTCTAATAGTTTAGTCTTCGATGTGTCTTGCTCAAGTGCAACATAAAATAAGGTCTAGACCTGAATAGCAGCATAAGCACATCATGTGTTAAGGCCTTGGTCATAATTGTGGTCATATGAAAAAGGAGCTTAATTTTTGAAGAACTTGGACATCTAAGAATTTTGCACCGAGATCAATTATGAAATTAAATGATTTCATTACATTACTAGACAACAGAGAACTGCAGAAAATAGAGGATGTCATTTTATTTGCTAATGAGAGTTGATAGATAATCGCTTGTAGAGAATGCAACACAAGATTGAGTTTTCTAGTTAGCACAATCACAATTGAAGATAGAGAAACTTTAAATGCAAAGTGTAGTTGGTGGAATTATATATAGAGTTTCTTAACATTCCAAGGTGGAGGAACAAAGTGTTAGAGGAGATATACAACAAACTTTGGTTGAAATGAATTGAAGTAACTCCTTGAGTCGAAGAATAATTAATTGAAGTACTTGTCTTGCGAAGTGTGTAATCAAAATGAAAAGGAAGAGTAGCATAGAAGTGAAGTGAGTGTGAGACATCTAGAATGAGTGCACAGAGCGAAGAGAATAAAAATTGAGAGTGAATGCAACTGATAGCGAGTGCGTTGCAGAAGAACAGTGTCGTGAATTGAATTTGTGTTTTCTCTTGCAGAATAATGAATATCTTGTTAAGACATTGTTGAAGCCCCGAAAATCGGGTCGACAACAAGGGGGATACCCACCCGGTCCAGACCTTGGTTGGCAGCTCCTTATCCGTTTGGTATAGCGGGTCCGACTGGGGATAATGGGACCAGTTTCCCAATCTGAGGGTGTGTGTGTGTGTGTAGAGTTGGATGAAGCTGATCTAAGAGTACTTTAAATCTAATTTAATTCAGATTCTTAAACTAACTCTATGCTATTGTAATCTACTGAGAAACAACACATCTAATCTACGCTAACCCGGGGTGTATATCTTCTATTATGCGATCTAAAGAGATTTCAAACAATAACTGGTAATAAAGATCATTCAACTATCGTAAGAATAGAAATCAATTAAGATAAACCACTTTGCATAAGAAGTTATGCAAAACAGTTGTGAACAGCATATCGCATAATAAGTTATTCATATATCACACATAAATAAATGACTCCACCATACAGAAGTGCCAAATGGTAACTCATATATTCATGCAATAACATATAAACAACTGAAAACTATAAATCACTTCAAGAATATAAGCAGAAATGGCGAAGAGATAAAAGTACCATTTATGACTAATCCTACTCATAAACTTCAAGCAAAAACGATTTATCTCTACTTGTTCTAACATCTACTAAGAGTACAAAAGTGCAACATCGGTAGCAGACATCAAATGCAAACATTAATAAATCTCAATCGATCCATTCATCAAAACCTCCTCTGAGGGTGTAGAAGTGCATGTTCCAAGGACAAGTTTTTGACAAATTTCTGGGGTTAAAATACTACTTCCTAATTCTAATAATAGTTTCTTTACAAAATTTAGGATACGGTTTTCAAATGACTGTCCTTTTTCTAATATAATAAAAAGAAAAAACAAACTTCTAAAAATAAGGCTACTTCTGAACTTGGTCCTTAAAACTGCAAGTGTTCATCATGGACTTGAGAAGAGTCGGTTGGTCGACTTCTGCACTGAGCTGGGATGCGAAAACATAATCTATGAGAGCTGGCACTACTTTTTCGGCTGCGTTTATGATGCATTTCATAGTCATCCATTGACTGTGTGGCTTGACCAAGTATGCCCAGTAACACTCCCAATTTAACCTGTTCAATGGCTAGATTACTTTTCCCTTTTCCTGCGCCTTCTGCTTACATTCTGCTTCCAGTCATAATTTATTTGGTAGGTACCCCGGGGTGGTCTCTGCGATTAAGTTGGCCCTATGTAAATTCTCATTTACACAGTCGATAAGAATGTTTGCTTGTGTGGCCGCTGCCTCCGCTACTTGTTCCGCCTTCCTGATTTGATCATCCCATTTATTAAAGAGTAATTCCTTATGATTCTCGTTTATTCTGGGTGCATTTGTTCTTTTCCCTTCCTCTTCATCCTGCCAAGCTAAGTATTCCATATCCATAACATATGCAGACAGATAAAAAGGAGGATAGACCCTTTGAGATAAGGATCTTTTAGACCGGTAATTCATAACAGCCATGTATAGATTACCAGAAAATATCTTGGCCCAATCCATAATATCGGCGTTTGTGGTAGCATCTATTAGTGGTAGCCATTTAGACGAAAATTTATTGATATCCGACATCCCAAATAATCTACAAAGCATGGCCGCAGCAAAACAATACGGACAGGTGAGGGAACCAGTGCTGTACATATCGTTTTTGTCCTTTTTGAGCGGTTCCTCTTTTCTGGACCAATCTTTAGTGGTCTCGGCTAGGTTTGGGTTCTCTGTTGCAAATTTCTTGACAAATTATGCCTTGTAAGTCATCTGCGGTTCAGGAAGATGATACATAAGCTTTAAGTCTTGCGCGGCAAATGATCCTATGAGCCCATGTCCTTGAACCTTGAATTGTCTGTTGTTCAACTCTGCATTGTCAAGTATCTAGTTGATCATATCTGTATATGGTAAAATTTTGGGCCTAGCTGCTATCCGGTGAAGAAATGAACATGCTAGCTCCTCTAAGGACGCCTCGGAAGAGCGTTGTGAGCCCACCATAGTATCGACCTTCATTACTCTAGGATTTTCATCCTCCAGAAGACTATACATGCTTTCCCATGTCGAAATTCCTGCATCTCTGTTGCAGGCAGGGTCTGTATACAAAGGCGCCATCTCCTTCGTCTTTTCCTTCACCTCGGAGCCTTGAGCTTTATTTTTCTTTCCCATTTGTTCCTGCGTTTGGCTTTGAACCATCTTAGCTCTTCGCTCCTGCAGATTACGAGTGAAGTGGAAATGATTGATTAAGAAAGGTGATGGGAGAGTTTTAAATGCAACAGATATATCAAATATGCCACTTTACGTGAAGTAATTCTTTACAAAAGCACGTGTCTTCATTTGATTTAATAATTGACAACTAATTCATTTACTATCATTAAAAGTGCATGATCTTGAGTCAGATTATGGTAAGTGGCTTTTCTTTTAATGGCGTGCTCAAAGGATTTGTGATTAAGTGATTTATGATTTGCCTACGTAACATCGAAGATCACGCCATCGCAAATCGTGTCATCGCAAATCGCAAGATTGTAGATTACACCATTGCAGATTGCACCATCACAGCGATCGCAACATCGCAGGTCACAGAAGTTTAATGTTTGCCAAATCTTGCCAGTTCATTTCTGCGATATGCGATCTTGCGATCGGTGTTATCGCAGATCGGTAAATCTTGAAGTTTTTCCTTATGAGTATTACTTCATTGTGATGCAATGTTATGCTTAACACGGGGGTCTTGTGCATACTAATATTATAGAGGAATGGAGGCATTTCCTATCTTTTTTTGCAACGCAGTTGTAAAGGCTTTTACCTTATCGTAGACTTAGGTTAAAAAAATATTCAAAAGACCTTTCTAAGCTTACGATGGTAACCTTATTTTGAAGAAAGGAAAAACTTGTTTTTTCTTAAAAATTAACTAAGGGTCCCCATTCATTTAGTATTTTGGACAACACTTAAATGAACAAGGGGGGGGGGGGGGGGTGGTTTGCTGGCCATAACGGACATATGTGGACATGCAAAATTAAGTGGTTGTGTGTGAGTAGTGGTAACAAATTGTAATTAAATTAAAGAACATTGTTGGAGGTCTTAGTTTGAAAATCCTATGAAAGAGTAGATCTAATTGGTAGTACCAGGTTGGTTACAAATATGAGGTTAGTTCCTCTAATAAAGTTGGTGCTTGCTGATTTGAGGGGTTGAGGTCTCCTGTGAGTGGGTGCTCACAAAAATAATTGATGTAAACATAATATTGCCTTGAATTTACATCATAATAAAAATAAGCTTTGGTAGTTTTTCTCCCAAAAGGGTTTGCATGTTAAAAACACTGTGTACAATTGTGAATGTATTTTTGTTTTGTGATTGTGTGGTATTTGGTTAAAGAAGCAAGAAAATTATAATTACTGATTCAACACCACTCTTAGTAATTCTTGATTCCCAACATGAAATTCCATTCCTTTAGTTGCGTAGATTAATGGGGAAGAGAGTTGATATGTTGGAATTGCTATAATAGTCTTTAAACTATGAAATTATTGAGTATTGTAATGTAAAATTCTGCACACACCCACAACACCTTTGTGTGATGAAGTATCGGTGTTAAAATAAGTGGAGGGAATTGTAACACCTTAGTTTTGATCCCCAAATTAAAAATGTATGTATGTATATATGATGAATGGCTAAGGGCCAAGAGATATAATATGCAAACATTGTGTTTTGAGAGTAATACAGACAAATTGCATCACTAGTCATATATGGATAAGGACAAAGTTTACAATTGACTATGATTCTATAAGAGAGGGGGTTAAAAAGGGGTTTGAAGAGATTCCACATGCCTAGAATCCTATGCCACCTCTATTAACACCCAGGTTGTTCCCTATGACTCCCAAGGGAATACGGCCGAGGTAACCACTAACTAATCTTTGGATTACAGCTTCTAGCCCAGCTGTAATCAGAGAGGGCTCTCTCTTTAAGGTTTGTCTCTGTTCTATGGAAATTTTAGGCTAGTTATGAAATTTAGGTTTTTGGTTTATGTTTGGTTGGGAGGATGTCTTTCTGAAACTTTAAAGTGTAGTTCTGCAGGTAAAATTAGTCCATTGGGCAATGGAGTCTGTGGCTGTTGGTTTCTTGAAATCCTGAGTTTGATGCAGTTGGAGTTACAGGGCCGTTTGGATACTTCATGAAACAAACTTTGAATTGTGATAATGGAGTGCAAACAGCCAGTGAAAAGCAATTAAGAATTTTTCACTAAGCTGGGATGTGAGAAAGGGATGTATTCCTCAGGAGCAAACTTGAATTCCTGAAACAATAACCACTATGATGATATAGTGTGAAAGGGTAGCAATTAAGAATTACACTTTCATTACTATATCTGAAGAACAGACATTTAAAATAGCTTAGATTGAGTTCAGGGTAATCTGTGATTAAATCCTGGAACTATTCTTTTTCCTTGCTATTAACTATTTAAACATAGGTAACATGAAAGAGATATGAAAGATGACAAATACATAACAAAGAGTTACAAGAGAAACTTATTGTGTCATGAGATACGCAGGAATCCTGCAACTTTCATCTAAACACCAGCAGAACATCCAACAACACAGAGCTTTGGAAATTCCATCATCCTTTGTATTACTTCTCTGAGAATTACAGTAAAGAAGAGCAGAATAGATATGAGCAATCTATTACATCCAATGTCCAACCCCTGCTAACAAATGCGAGGGGGAATATATAGCAGTCTCATACAAAATATCTCAGGCATTGAGTCATCTGAGAGATAAATATCTACTTTAACTTGTATAGGAATAGTAGATGAGAAGTTATTACAATCTTTAATGAAACATTGAAGGCTCTTAACTCCTGTCAGAACAATTTGACCTTTGGAGCTCACAGAGTTGGTTGAGCGCTTTGTTATAACTTCTGAATGACGTGTCTGCGTAGCTCTGTCCTCCTATAGCTCCTTGGCCCTGTCACCTGTGACTGCTAGCGCTGCTGTGGTGGCCGAATACTTGTGCTGAGTTGGCTCAGCTTCTTTCTGCATACCCGCTGATGTGTCTTTATCTTCCTGTGTATGAAAACTTAAATATTTTCAAAAAGTAATAACATAATTACTGACTTTGATTTAACAGTAATTGTATCAAATTATCCCACACATGCTGTGTAGGCAATTGATGCCTCAAAATTGACCCCATGGTCTCATCCGCCTCTGTGTACTTGTAAAAATGGGGAGGCTCATCAAACAAGTGTGTGATTTCATTCATAATAAAAAATAGACTTTCCACCCTGTTGAAGAGGGTCTGTCCTGTTGCTGGTCCTGTTGCTGCTGATGTACGAGTTGTCTCTGAAATTTGATTCCCAGCAAAAGTGTTCACTCTCTTGGCATATTTTTCATGTGAGAGCAACTTTCCTGATGGCTCCAGCAAGCTAGGAAGACCCCCGTTTTGCAATTCCATGAACCTGTTCTGAAATTTGTTGATATCTGCTTGCATATCCTGCGTTCTTCTTTCCAGGGTATGAATCAGGTTTCTTAATGTCAGGACCCTTTTGATCAGTGAAATGGTCTCTGTCCTGTTTCCAATTCCCATTTTGATGAGCTGGGAGCTTGTTCTGTAATTCAGCACGTTTATCATTTTAGTGGCAATTTCAGGCATATTGCCTAGAGATGCCCTTGCACGTTGGATCTCTCTGTGTGCTTTTCCAATGAGCGTTATTTGCTCATGGATAGCTTCAATGTACTCCCATTGGTCTGTGATGGACTGGCCAATATTGGCCCACAGGACCCTCTTAAGTTCAGATGTCACTTTGTCTAATGTGAGCTCTTTTTCTAGCTCAGTTATTCTTTTCTTAAGAGCCTTTACCTCCCTTTCTCTTTCAGCCACATTCTGCTTGGACTTGTCATATTTCTCATTTATTTTTTCCAGACTGTCCTTGGCTTGATTTAGTTATGACTTCTGAGACTCCAAGACTTGAATTTCATTCCTCAGCTTTTGCATGTCAAGGCTTTCAGCCTGCTCTGTTGTTGGTACTGAGGTAGATGGTGTTGCCTGTTGTATTTGCTGGCTGGGAGGGGCAGTGGTTTGAGGGATTTCCTCAAGATTTATTGTTTCTGGAGGAGGTTGTGAGGTTTGTCCTGCCTCCTTTTGCTGTAATGATGCCTGCAGGGTAGCCTTTGATTCCTGCAGCTTCTCTTGGGTGTGGATGAGCTCTTTATATAATGTCATCAGCATAGCAGCTGCATCCTTATCTTGTCTGAGCTGAGCTATCTCTTCTGTTTGAGGATGAAGAGTTGCTGGGATTTTTAACATTTTTCTCAATGCTGCCATATCAGCATCCCTCAGCTTCAGAATCTCTTGTACTGCCTTGACATCTTTAGGATCATGTCCAAGCTCTATTA
>APFE030028950.1:11390-72219 GCA_000404065.3 Pinus taeda
TTGAGGGATTTCCTCAAGATTTATTGTTTGTGGAGGAGGTTGTGAGGTTTTCCCTACCTCCTTTTGCTGTAATGCTGCTTGCAGGGTAGCCTCTGATTCCTGCAGCTTCTCTTGGGTGTGGATGAGCTCTTTGTATAATGTCATTAGCATAGCAGCTGCATCCTTCTCTTGCCTGAGCTGGGCAATCTCTTATGTTTGAGGATGAAGAGTTGCTGGGATTTTTAACATCTTTCTTAATGCTGCCATATCAGCATCCCTCAGCTTCAGAATTTCTTGTACTGCCTTAACATCTTTAGGATCATGCCCAAGCTCTATTATAATTTCCTCCAGAGCTTTGATCCTATTGTCTTTAGCTTGAGAGGAAGCCCTTTCCGACTCAAGCTGTGCAACGGTGTTATTTAGGCTATTTTGCAGCCTAGTTCACCAGGGTTTTATCTACCAATGTGGCATAGACCATCTCACCCGTTTGTTTGTGCAACTCTATTTGATCCATTGGGTGGATGTCTTTGGACAGGACCTCTAGGTTGGTCCTGATATAATCTGCAGCTAATTGTGGTTACTGCACTGTTGGTGTGTAAAATGGCTCATGATCATTTTTCCTTCATGTGCATCATATGCAGACATGAGCCTTTGCTGGTTTGTAGGAGCCATTTTCAATAGGTGATTATATAGCTACAGCTTTAATGATTCATTTCTGCTTTTGATGTCTTTAAACTGCTGCTTGATGCTTTTCTCACCTCCCCTCCTTTGTCCTGAGGAGCTCACTTTTCCTACTGCTGCCCTGTCTTGCTCCTGTTGGAAGGAGCTGGCTGAGGCCTCCATGCTGGGCAGGCCTGTTCCTGAAGTCTGCCCCATTGGCATTTCTTCTTCAGAGAAGGGGTTTAGTCCTTGCCTCTTCTCCCCTTGGTTTGGTGATGCAGTAAGGGGAGTTTCTCTGTCTCTTTTTCTGTTCACGTCCTCCCTTTGAGGGGTTTGGAGGATGGAGGAGTCAATCCTTGAATCTTGCCTTGGGGGTGCCATTTGTGCTGGCTGCTGCTGTGTGGCCATTGGGGCCTCTGATGTCTGTTCCCCCTATGCCTGTTGCTATTTTTGCTGCTATACCTGTTGGGGTGGCTGCACCTATCCTTGTTGTGCCCTTTGCCCTTCCATGTCCTTCTCCTTGCCTTTGCTCTGAGCTTGGCTTGTGGTTTGGACTACATCTTGATGTGCTGTAGATGATGAGGCAGCTACTCCTGCTTGAGGCTTTGGCAGAGTGAATACCTGTGGAGGAGATTCCAAGTCAGCCATTTTCAGAAGATGCCTTCTAGCTCTTTCATTCAATTCTTCTTGTGTGACCGGTTCCTCCAGTGTGCCCCTTTTCCATTTTGGTTGGTTGGCAAATTTTTCAATGTGGGGAAAACTCACATGGTCATAGCTAGAGAGCTTATATTTTATCCTTCTGAATGAGATGGAATGATTAGGGTCATAGGGCTTCCAAAGGAAGCTGGTTTTCAGGCCAAGGCATTCTAGCTTTCTATCAGCTTCTTTCCAGCCTTCCCTTTTGTTCAAGACAAGGTGACCCAATTGATTTTTCACCTTTAGCTGTGCCTTCTTTCCCTTGCCTGCAAAGTTTACCATATCAACATTCCCAAATTGCCTGAAATATTCAAGGGCAAATAGTCTAATAGGCACATACTTGGGCAATCTATATAGGCATAACTCACACCCATATATTCTGATTACGGTGTAGTGTTGGTAAAAGTACCAATCCCCTATGTTGTACACCTTGGATAACTGCAGGATTCTCTACATCTCATCAGTCAGTCTTGGAGGAGGCGAGCTTAGGAATAAAGACATGGCTGGGTGGATGAAGAGGTCTATGAACTCATAGTAGGTATATGGAGAGTAGGTTCTCCTATGAAATACTGAGGTCCAGTACACTACTGACCTTGGATTGCCTTCTGCATCTGTTCTCATGTTGATAATATAGAATAAGGTGGTAGATGTAGGAGGTGTATCTGAACACCTTCTCTCTTGACAGGTTCAAGAACTGCTCATGCATCTTATCTGAAATATATGTGGCATAATCATAATAGATTGGACTCTTGCCAGGGGAAAACATAGTCATCATTACTAGCACAGTTTCATCAATAAATTCAAGTGATTTGTACCCCAAGATGGAACTGATCATGTATGCAAGATCTATACCCAGTTGATTGAGGTAGCCATCAAAAATAGGAGGGTACAACACAATGTCAGAGTTTGTAATGAACAATTGGTTGAGCTTTATGATCTGTGCATCTGTTAGCATCTTAGCTCCTTGGTTGATCAAATCCAGTAGAGACAAGGGGACCAATTTCTTCTAGGTCTTGAACTGCAACATCTCTCTAATGGCCTCAGGAGTTATGTAGAATACCACTGAGCCTGAAGGGTCAAGCACAGCTCTTTGCATGGGGTCATAGCAAACAACACATAGATGAATCAGGTCAGGGAATTGGTTGACCTGAGGGAGCCTGAATATTGGGAGGAAGGATTCCCAAATGCCTAGTATGTCTGTCCCATCCTTATGTTTGGCCTTAAGCTCATTCAGCAGGTGAAGGTGGAACTTGCATTTTGATGAGGAGTCCTCTGAGATTTGGTAGTCCAAGTCTGCCAAATCCTGCCACTCCAATTCTCTCTGTGGGGCATTTAAGGGAGCAACATTGAGGGAAACTGGTGCAACTGGAGTCTCCATGGTTACTTGGATTGTTTGGCAAATAAACTGTTGTTTCTTAGGCCGGAAGAGCACTGCCTGAGTGAAGAGGGAAAATTGAGAAATGAAGGGTAACAGGGCAAGTCTGCAGCAATTGAAATACTGTTTTAGTTCCTTGAGGAGGCAAGTTTTAGTATTTAACAGACCTTTCTCAACTATTGAGTGTAGGTTCCGGGTTTTAGTTCACGACTGCGCGAACGAAAAATGCGGGTTTCAGTGAAAACTCAGTCTAAATGGCTCGGCTAGTGAATTTCGACCGTTAATTTTTCAAGAGGGAGCTGGGTGCATGTATTTTTCTGGTGAATTATGTGTTTTCAGTGCTCAAAGTGATTTTTTGTTATTACAGAGAAAAACCAGGTTTTAGAGAAGTTTGCACGGACAAATACCTGGTAAATCGATGGCCTGGGTCGGAAAAGCAGGTAGGTAGGCGCGCTGAAGATCTCCTGGTTGTTTCGAGCAGGTTGGTGAAGTTTTGGTCGTAAAACGCATGCAGAGGGCGCAGCAATGTTTTTTGCAAAAAGTGCAAAAACGCGCAAAAATTGACAAAATATGGATTTTTCGGGTCATTTGTGCCTTTTTTTAAATGACGTCAGCATGACGTCACCAGGTGGGTCAGGGTGGGGTGACGTCAGCATGACGTCACCAGGTGACGTGGCGGCCTATGATCGGTCCACGGGGGCGGTGAGGTGGCAGACAGGTGGCGTATTGGTGGACAGGGCGCGCGGTGGTTCCGCTGACGCAGGCAGTGAGGGTGTGCTGACGTCAGCAGACAGGTGGCATAATGGTGGACAGGGCGCGCGGTCGTGGCGCTGACACAGGCAGTGAGGGAGCGCTGACATCGACAGACAGGTGGCGCAATATCGGACCACCTCCTATACGGCGAGGAAACTGTCAGAGGGGGCTCCGATGGAATTTGGAGGCAACGCGTGGACCCCACGTGACATCAGCGTCTGACAGATATCAGACGATATCTATCGGACGTCGGGGCCGGTCCGATATGAGCATCAGCCGTCAGATGAAAAAGGCTAGATCGGACGGTTATCGGGCCATGGATCTGCACGGAGGATACGGTCATCGAGCAGGGATTAATATAATAATTTTCATGATATTAGCGCCCAGCGGGACCCTCAGGGATATTTAATGGTTTTTCATTGGTTTGCATTGTATTTTCACAAAGGTGAATAAAAACCCGAAACTTAGGAAAAACTGGGTTTTTATGCAATTTTATTTGTAAGGTCGCATATGCATTGGAACTTAGGATAAATGGTTTTTTTTTCGCATATAAAGCTCACAAAGGTCTCCAAACTTAGGATAAGGCAAAAAAAATGGGTTTTCAGGGTAAAATGGGTTAAAGGGGTGCAAAGGGTTTTTCCAAGGTTTTTAGGGCAAAATGGAGGGTTGGCTAGGTAGAATGAGTTTTGATGGAGAGAAAAGGTAAGGCTTGGGTTCTTGAGCTAACCAGGTGTTAATTCAATTCACTAGTAGTGAAACATATGGCTATAATGCCAAGGAAGGGATATTTATAGAATGCTTAGGGTTTATACACCATGGTGTTATAATAGTAGGGAAAGGGAAACATAGGGAGCTAGATAATAAAGTTAGAGGTCAATATAGGGGGAGAAGGTGAATGAAGAGTGATATTACTAGGTTTTCTTGAAAACAACTTAGTTTAAAGAGTAGATCAAAATGAAAAGAACTTTACACAAGAAATGTGGCTTCTAAAAGCATAAGGACCACCATAAAACCTTGAATTCTTTCATAATCACAACTGGTGAAGGGATGTTAGTAAGGATTGATAAATAAAGGGAAAAGGGAAGTTAGACATGCTCCCTTATGTTCTTTTCCTTGTATTTGATTAGCAAAATGTAGCTTGGGAGGAACATCACTTCTGCAACCCCATCTACCTACCCAACTATTTAGCCTAGCATTTTTTGTTTCTTCTTGGAGGATGCACTTGGACTTGCAGACCCTTCATATGCCTTTTTCTTCCATTGGCTTTTTCCTTTGATTTCCTATCTAGCACTACCCTTATTTCTTCCAAGGCCCCATATTAAGCAGTTGGGAACCTTATTTTCTCTGCCTAACTACTGATCTGCCAAGATTAAACAGTTTGGACAAATTTCTTTCTCTATTCTACAACAGAAAATTGAAACATGGCCTGATCCAGATTAGGCTGTTGAACCATCCATCAAAATTTTGGTAGACATGAAGGCATGTACACACCTTGCTTTTCCTTGAAAATATGGGATCTTTGTACCAGCAAAGCAGAGCATATTTGGCATTTGAATTTGCTAATCATGAAATATGAAACCTATTGGTATAGGTATCCAACACCTTCTTTCAACAACGCCTTAATATTCATTCTCCAATTTCCTCAAGGTATTCATTAGGACTGTAATATGCCCTCCCTCTCAACTTGGGAGATATCCTTCCTTTTATCCTGACTTCTCTTAACTTGGGGAGAAAAAAATATTTCTATGACATTAGAGAATATTTCATGGCTTCCATCCTTCTTGATCATCATCATTCACATGACTTCCTTCATCATGTTTATCCAATCAACTTTACTTACGAACATCTTGATCATTTTGAAGATTATGTACTTGCACAACTTAGATAGATATTACAGCTAAGTACATATATATAGAAGCATGATCTTAACTATATTAGAATCATACAATAATGGAAGTATTAGACTTTAGACAAAAAATACCTAAACTTAGTTAGGTTTATAAACAATAAGAGACACATACTTTTGTACTTCAACTTCTTACTAAGGTTAGGATATAACTCCTAGATCACATTAGTAACTAAATCAAGATATCACTCTCATTATATCTAGGGTCCCAATATTTCTTCCATATATATGACATACTCTACTATAATATATTGCAAACCTTAGAATAAATTCAAACAAGTATAGTTCTATAATTCATCCAACAAATTTAAAAATCATATGTTAGACTTCTATTAGGATTTAATTCAAACCCTAGATTCCATACATGAGACACTAAGCCTTACATGTCAAAAATAAAAACTAGTCAGAGCACAATCTAAGGTTTCAATGATATCACCAACTTCTAGTAGGGTTTGTTGTAAACCCTATAATTTATCATCATAATGGAAAAAATATCATCACATCATTTCCTAGAATAAAAAACTTCTACTAGGGCTGAGTTACAAACCCTAGAACTTATAAAAAAATAAGTTAGTACTACTACATATCTAGGATAATAATGTTCAAATATAACATATATAGGACTAACCAAAGACTCAAAAATACATTTAAACTCATACATATAACAATCTAGACCAGAATTAGGGTTTTGATCAGTACAAACATTTACCTAGGGATTCATTCCTAGGAGCTAACCCTCAACGCATATAGGTTTTACTTACAGACCCTAATAAACCAAAACTTTTAGGTCTAGCAACACATTACCATCAAAACCTAAAGGACTAGGGTTTCCATAAAAATACCAAGGCTCCAAACATGACATTACCATCAAAACCCAAAATATCAAAGAATAGTGTTTTCTAGGTTTCATTAGTAGACTAGGGTTTTTTCGCATTAGCATACCCTTAGTTTAGGGTTTTATAGAGAACCTTTTAGCATTACACAAAAACGATGATTTCGATGAGGGTAGATTCAATCTAATGATTAATCTCCAAAACAATAATCTCTATGATTCAAAGTTCCTATACATAACACTTGTTAGTAATGTAAAATAGATTCATTTAGAATGAGTGAATGTACCTATATATTGAAGAGAAACAGAACTTATAGTCTAAGACATACCTTTGAGTTCTTTTTTTTCTAGACAAACCTTATAGAAATAAATTTAAATGCTTTATCTTGTAATATATTCTGCATAGCCCTTGAGCATATCAATGAGTTTTTCATGAACCAAGTAAAATATAAAAGGAAATGTTATTAGCATTTAGTGTAAACACATTTGGATAAGAAAAATGAAAACGAAATATAAAAGATAATACATGGATTTAGATAATTATATTTGGAAAAGTGGTGAGGGATCCCTCTTAATCCAATGTCGAGGGATACCTATAAAGAAAATAATTCAACAACATATTTCCAAAGAATATTAAACCTATAGGTGCTATATATCAAAATACAAAACAAATCAAAAGCTTAGAGTAGAAGGATAGAGTCCCAAAGAGTCCCTAGAAAATACGTATTTGACTTTGGATTCTTCCTTCTTGTTCTTCTTTGGAGGCCCTTCATTAGTAACATTTGCATATTTTCTTTCTCTCTTTCTGTATTTCTCAGATCTTGTGGATAATCACTTTTATAGTGACCCATCATTGTGAAATTTGTAGCATTCGATTTTGGGTATTTCTATATTCCTTCTAGGCCCTTTAGACTTCTTGAATGATCCTTTTTTCTTGTAATCAGTGGAGTAGGCATTTGAAACTTTTTCTTCTTCATTCTCCTTGTTGCTTACAAGATAAATTCTTGACTTCTTCCTAACTACATGCATTCCATAGTTGTTCAAATGTAGGAATCTCCTTCCAGATGTTGAGACTTGATGAGAAGGCACTCCATGATGTTGGTAAACCTAGGACTGCAGTGATTACAAGCTCCTTCTTCGGTACTATCTCATCAATTTCCGAGACTTCATCTCTTAATATAGCCATTCTCACAAAGAAATATCCTATAGTGTCTTCTTTTTTCATGTTTATAGATTTTAGTTCATTTCTAGGACTTGACATTTGACCAAGATTATTGATAGCGAATAATTTTGATAATGCGTCATACATTTCTTGAGCTAAATCTATGTTGGATATATAGGGGATGAGGTTATCCTCTATTCCATCCACATTAGAGTCATTGCCAATATTTCAATTTCCCTGAATGTTTTCTTTCCTACATCAATTGACTCATTTGTAGGCTTCTTCACCTTTCCTTTAACTGGAACTAAAACTTTATTCTTTTTGAGGATAAGGCCTATCCTTTTCTTCTAAGCCCTGTACTTAGATGCTCCTTCTAACTTTTTTTATCCCTTCATTGAGTTAGACATTTTTCTTGAAGATGATATATTTGACTTCTTTATATGATCCTTTTGATGCCCCTTATTCAAAAATCCTTATTATTCTTTCAATAGATCTTTGAGCTACCTTTTTCCCTTCTGCACCTTAGATCTGATACCGTGTTAGAAAATCATAAAGGAAGAAAGATTTTATTTATATAGATAGTTAATTGTTATATTCTTATATTTTTCTTATGTTCCTCTTATGTATTTTAGTTCATCAAGTGATTACCAAAACAATAGAATAAAGATCACAGGCACCAGATGTAGGCAGACAACCAGGGAAAAATTCTATCTAAGGGAAAACCCAGTCAACAACTCGTCCTTAATAAATTCATGAGATAATCCAAGACTCTTAGAAGGCTTCCTCCACACCAAGACAACCTTTTCAATAATAACTTATTCCTAGCAGCAACAACTTGTAGCAACAATAAAACTTCAATTTAGTAGCAACTTCAACACAATAGTTAGCCCAACAACAAATTTTACCCAGTAGTTAGCCCAAAAACAACTTCGACCCAGCAATTAGCCCAAAAAAAACTTCGAACCAGTAGTTAGCACTTCGACCCTCCCGTAGAAAACCATAAAATTCTAGACATGTGAGAGAGAGATGACCCAAAAACTTCGATATTGATATTTCCATAACTTCTCCTTCTCTTCTTGGAATTTCACACTTTTTTTTCTTCCTTCCTGGATATTGAAATTGTGAGTGAGATAATGCTCCAAATGAATTCAAACTTATCCAATATATATGCTTCTGGTGAGGTTGAATTACCCTGTTTGAGGCCGACCTGGTGTGGAGGTGACAAATACCTTATTTTCTCAATAATAAATCTTTTTACATGATACAAAATCCCAAGAAGGGTCTCTTTAAATGGAAAATGGCTCTAATGACTTGGAATAAATCCTAGAAGTCCTCAATGGGGAATTTGACCTAAAACATGATGACCCAAGCATGAAACCCATGCTTTAACAAGTCATATTAATAATAATAAAATATTTTTCTTTCTTTTGATAAATACATTTCATTATGACTCAAATATAACTTATGAAGACTGAACCTAGTTACATTATTCAACATACCACTCACAACTATCAATATGGAATTGTTTATGCTCCTAGCCTTCCATAACCTACAAGGTTGACACCACAAAAATTGGAGAAAAAAAGAGAAAAAGGGCTTTGTTACAGCTGTGATATCAAATACACTAAAGGTCATCAAGATCTTGGTGCACTTCATGTATGAATTTTAGATCTTGATATCATCGAATTCAGATCTGAGTGAAATTCATGTATGAATTTAAGATCTTGAAGATATGATATCAAGATCTGAAATACATACATGAAGTTTAGCAATGTTTCTACTTGACATGGTTATAATTTCAGCTTCTGAATCCTTGTAGAAAAAAAAATATTGTGAAAATGCCAAGATGACCTATTTAAAGAAGAAAAACCCTAGAATCTAAGGCTTTGATACCAAATGTTATGTAATCAACTCACAAAATATAAGAATATATAGATCAACGACTTGAAAATAGCCTCTTCAAGGGGGGAACCTCATTTACATCACATAAATGAATGATTCTTGGATGATACAAATGATAAGTCATCCATGGTATATATATGAGTCTAAGGGGTCACAATATAATTAGAGCCTACATAACAATAATAATGTAAGGGAAAAAAATAACAATAGTGGGCTTCTATAACGCGCAATAATAACAACATCAAAGATCTAATATTTGATGTCATGAAATATTGGTGAACTTGGTGTATGAATTTTAGATCTTGATATCATCCTTTTGACAACCACTAGATGAGCCTTTGGTTATTGATGTGCATGTTGTGTATGCATACATCTCTTGAAGGGATAATATCACTCTCATAATGAAGCAATTGAAGTCTACTTATTGTTGTTGCTGCTAATCTAGGAACTGGACATATGTGATATGCTCCCCCTAAACATATACTACCACTTCTTTAAATATCCTTCAGTTTTGGAAACCTTATGGCTATTGACTAAGTATTCTCTTTTCCAATGCATATTTTGTACCAATTAAAAGGAAACTTATACTAATTAACACTACTCGGGTATTATTGTTACATGCAAATATGAACCATTAATGATGCATTTTGGATTTCTCTTCATTGTTGTTGTTACTGCTAGGATTGTGCTCACTTCTCTTAAGCATCTTAATTAACCAAATTTTCTCCCCCTTCGATTAGGCTACTCCAAATATGGATTGCTACTTAAATAATACTAATTGCAGCAAGAAATTGATGCAAATTGGATATTGTACCAAGCAAACTCTAATACTTCCTTTCAGAAAGAAATGCTCATTTGCACAAAAATGTTTCTACACATGAAGCAGGACCACTAATTGACATATCGATACCATTTGAAAGCTAAGGGGCATTCAAAGCTTGTACCCATTGTGTTTCATTAACACAAGGTTGTTAGGCGAAATCAAATTCACAACTTAAATGAAATAAGGGTATTTCACCCAAGATACAAACCTTTCATTTCCTATGCAATATTTCTTCCCAAGGATGACAAAATTATTGTTTGCTACTACTACCAAAGCAGCTCCCCCTGAGCCGCTAATCTCTGATATCCTACATCTATTTCCTTGCATCTATGTGGGGATATATCCTATGGATTTGACTTCTCTAAGGGCTTCTTTTCATTCCATACTTTTGCTACAACTCATCTTCTTTTCACAACATAAAATTTTGTTGTGTGCTCCCCCTGACACCATGATGTCTACACTCTCCTCTCCCTTTCAATGTTGATACATTTTAAATAAACAAATACATTACTATAATCAACATGGGTACTTGACCATACCTTCAACAATCAAATGCACCTCTCTGTTTATCCTTCTAGCTTTCTGCATCTAACTTATTCAAACTCACTTGAGGCCCTTCTCTTCTTTTAATGAAGAGAAACAAAGGATCTACTCGTACAGAGCAGAGTGTCCTCTTTATTATTCCAAACCTTCTTTGGTTGAGTCCAAACAAATGCATTATCCTCAAGCTTCCTCTTTTCCCATGTTTGAGCTTTCTCTCGGCTGCACATGGTTGGAGGACACTTCTCCTTTCATTCTTATTTCTTCACCCAAATCCTCTTACTATATTTTTTCTTTGTTTGCAAGGATGGATTTACTAGGCTATTGCTGCTCTTTCTTTCCAGAAACCTATGCTCATTACAACTGGCACTTAGAAAGGGTTTTCCCATAGGAATCTGAGAATCATCCCTCTTATTTTTCTTTGATTTTTCTTGAGAGAAGATTTAGCTCCTTAATGATTTATCCTTCCATTGTTCAGAATGCCCTTTTTGTTCATTCTTAATGGTCAACTTACTTCATTTCATCACATTATCTAGTATACATGCCTCGACTTCTCATGTCTGCATCCTACTGCCTTGTGCCCAAAGTTGTCACAATTGTATCATTCAATATGGATTAAGAATGGGACAAAGGAATTGCCATATATCCCAATGTTATTTTTAAATCCCCTAATACTACCAACATGCCTTTTCCTAGAACTTTATGTGTTCGCGAGTTTCTTCTACCCAACACATCTCATTTTCATGCATGCCTTCTATAGTCTATGGCCTTATGCGCAAAATAATTGTAATAAAAAAAATAACCATGAAAAGGATTTTGATAATTGAAGATACTTTTTCTTTGAAGGATTTGTCCTTGAGAAGGAAAGGGCTTTTGCTGGTTCTTCATGTGCCCTCCATGTTTTCTTGAGTTGGTACCTCGAGCAATCCTATGTTGCTGTTGTTGGCTCTTATGGCAATAATTCTTTCTGCTTTAATTCTTTTCCTCAACACCCTATTTATACTTCTTCCTTAGTTGTTACTACTATCCAACAAATTATTTTCCTTTGTTGTTGTTGGAATTTTCAACTACCCTTACATGAGTGGTTGACCTTTCAACCTTTTCCTCCTTGGAGCTTGGTTCTTCTTTGAAAACTAAACCAGCCTTAGTGAGAGGGGATCTATGCTTGGAAAGCATCTCATCAAAGGCTTTCCTATCGTCTTCAAGCTTCTAATATTGAGACAAAGTCATGTCTCAATAGGACTACTTCAACTTGTAGTCTCTCACAAGAAGCTTCTCTTTCATCTAGTTAAATGGTTAGCCTCCCATTTAATATGCTAGGATCTTCTTGTTGAGAATTTAGATAAACTATTGTTTTTCTCAACTTTTCATTCTAAAGATCATAAAGTTTCAATTTCTCCTCTTGCTTGAGATATGCCTTTGATTGGTCCTTGACCTCCTTTAGAGTAGATGTAAAATTATTTCTAAAGTAGATCCTTACATTAAAATCCTTCTTTTCGCTATTAGAGTTTCTAGCTATGTTACCAGAAAGATTTAAATACCTCTTTGTGTCCATGGATTCTTCCACCGGTATGATGGGTATCCCTTCCTCATTACTATTGTTGAAAATGCAACAAGATGATTGAGCTTAGTGAAAAGAAGTCGCCTTCACTAAGTGGGCCCGCATGCTATTTTTGGCGCAAAGTCTATTTTTAGACTATGTCTATTTTTAGACATATGGATCATGGTCTATGAGTTGCAGGATGCTATTTATGGATGATTGGTCATGTTGGTAAAAATAGATGGACCTCTATTTTTAGACATATGGGCGGAGTCTATTTTTAGACTGCCAGTCAAAAAATAGAACAATCGAATATTATTAGCTCTTAATAATATTTGGACTATAACATTATCTTATCCTCTTGCACACTTCAGTTCGAGCTACAGATGTGGCACATGCAACTGTCAGAAGAAATATGCTTTTCCTATGGGTTAGTTGAGCTATTGCATGATGGAATTCAGTTAGAACTCAAGTGATTGAGTTTGGTGGAGTTGATTGAGGAGTTGATGGAGTTATGTTCAGTTTGACTTAGTTGAACTAGTTGTATTTAGTCTAACTGACAAATACATTAGTGATGAGTGGTGTGAATTAATTATTAATTAATTCACTAATTAGTAACTCATAAATCAACTAAAGAATACATCAATTAACTCAGTGCATGGACAGTTCAGTGGGGACAAGTGTTAGAGGTGGGTGAAAGGGTGAGACTACTATCAGTTCTGATTATAGTTGTGCATGAGATTTGCACAATCATTTATGAGATTTCCAATGAGGATTGCGTAGTACAAGCCAAGGGAATTCGAATTTGGATCTGACCTATTCTCAACTTGGATTGCGCAGTAGAGGCAAACAAATAGTGGAGGAGATTTGAACCCATGTCTTATTCAGATCTGAGCTAGTTTGTGTGTAGCATGTAGAGATAGTACTGAGTACTTGTGAGGAGTATTATACTATGTATTGTTACATGTTCTCTATCATCATAATATATAGATAGTTGAGGGGTTTTCAGCTGTATGCTTTCCCCAGTACATACTATGTTGATATGTGTGATTGATGTTTCAATGGACACATGCGATTGTTTTTAATTCTGCAAATTGATGATCAATGGCAGAGGAGGTTATGTATTATGCATGTATTCCGTAAATAGTGTATAATCATGATAATCTCTATGAATAAGTGTTATATTATTCAAATTTCTACAACTACCAGGGGTACTCTTATTTTCTTCTATGGACAAGCACACTTGGGATCCCTCTTCTTCTTTAGTGGATCCTTCTTCTTTTATTGATACTAATGTAGGTATCTCTACATCATTACTATATGCATTTATATATCTATATTCAAGTCATTCACATGAACATATAGATAATGATTGTCCTATTTCTTTGCAATTATCACAAAGTGATAACTTACCTTCTAATTAGTGTGGCCTCTCATCTAAGTCTTCTTCATCATCAACTCAAGAGTGATTGGTAGAAAATTTCTTACTGGAAGAAGGATCCTCAATATTTTGAGTATATTTCCTCTAAGATTCCTTCTTCTTCTTCTTCTTCCTTCTCCTCTTCTCATTATTAGCATCCTTAAAAGATTCAGGTTCACTGATTGAGCAACAAGGTTCATCAATCTCCTCTATTGTTATGTGGATTCCTCCATGTAGACATTGCAATATGTATGACATTTCCTTAGTTGTATCATAATGCCCAATTCTATTAGCATCTGGCTTTGGTAGCGCTTTCAAGAGGATGGTTTTGGCTTCTTCATTCTGCTTTCTCTTTTCTCCATTCACTATGGAGCACCATACATAAACATATAAATCCATTAAATATTATTCCATTATGATCCTTCAGAGTTCATAGTTTGATCCATTTAGGTATGTAACTCCCTTTGGTGTTAGCCAAGCTTGATTAGCCATTGTTTCTCTTTGATATACCTTCAAGCATTAATTTTTTCCCGAAGGAACTAGACTCTAATACTAATTTCTGGAAACAATGTTAATACTGAGAGGGGGGTGAATTAGTATTAAGGCTAATTTAAAATTTTATGCCAATTTATCCTTACTCATTCAAAATTTGCATCCATTATATGAGAGTAACCATTAACAAACCATAACAACAACCATATGAATCAACACAAGCACACACACATAACACAGAGGCTTAACATGGAAACCCTTATAGGATAAAAACCACTAAAGAATGTTTGTTATTATTGTGTAAATAAGATCACCTATTAGATTACATAAAATTTTGTTTGTTACCCACCATTCACAAGAAGCACAAACTCCCTCCTTTTTTAGACACCTGATTATCTTACCAGAAGTACCATGTGAAGTAACAACTTCATGGTTTTGTTGCAAGCACCAACCTGCAGGAGGCACAAACCCCCAAGATTTCTTCAGACACCCACCAGATATGGAAGCACCAACTTCTTCTAGGCGAGCTCCAACCCACACTCAATAATGAACTAATGTCCACTATACATGGCATCCACTATGTTTGAATTAATTTTTTTTCTCCTTTACAACCTTTCTTCCACTTAGCCCACATTTCAGTCTGTTCTCTTCTCACCTTGCAGCAACCCATTGTTCTTCTCAACAACATCGACTAATACTCTCTACACTTAGCACACTCTATAGTAACATACACTCACACAAGGCTCTCTGCTCTTGGCCTTATTATTATTCTTAGGCACTCCTTGCCTCTTTCGTCTATGTATGCACTTTGGGCCTCTTTCCTTTGCATAGGCACTCTTGGCCTCTTCTCTGTAGCATAGGAAAATTTTTCCTCTTCTCTGCAACACTTACACAAAGTCTCTTTTTTTCACGGATCTCTCAATAATGTTTCTTAAAAACCCACTTTCTCAATGGAAATCCACGGTTTTGTTCCACTACTACACAGGGAACAATGATGTCTCTATTTTCCTCCTACTGTCTCCATTGTCTCTGCCACATAGTGCCTAAAGGTGTGCCTTTGAATGGATCTCCATGTTGTTATTTGATCAAATTGCCTGGCCACTACAACTACATTAATCTGTGTAATGGGCATCTGAGTGTTCCCATACTAAGAAATAAATCCTTGGTCAAATTGTAGGCTACATTAAGGCTCTCCATTATTATTAATTACTCTCAAAGCTCAAACTTTACTCCAACATGGCTTCTCTGAACTTGGTATGATCTTCTGTGATTAAGTCTTCTATACACAACCATCTTTTCCATTTAATTCTTTTTAGCATGCAAGGAAGATCATATATGGCTTATTTCAGATCGAGTTAGGCTCCATTAATTCATCCTTTAGGTTTGGTCCTTGCTACGTTGTTTCATGGCATATGACCAAAGAGTTGCTGACTCATCCATGCTATGGCGTATTGCCAAATATGTAACATAGGCCAACTCTAGCACACAATGCCAAAGAGTTTCTGACTCATCCAAATTCCATGCCTTTGAACATACAGCCATAGTGCTACATAAATATGGCATAATGCCATGTTTTGCTTCACCGCCAAAGATAGAGGATTTCTCCCAAAGCTGTCGACCCATTAATATCATCAAACATATGCCCATGGTGTCATTTCTCTTTGTTATTATCCCAAAGGCCTATTATCAACAAAAAACAGAAAACCATTGTAAAATAGTCACTGACCACCTTTTCCTTATTATATCCTCGAGGGCTTAATTATAACCATTAAACTTATAGTGCCCACGGTCTTCTATTGAATGGATCCTTTTGTTGACGCTTAGCCTGCAACCTATTGTAAAATGTATTTCATACATGTTACGAGCTTCTTCCCTGGCCCACTTTCTTCTTAACACCTCTACCCTGGCTTCTCTACTCGTTCACTTTCATAGGACTTGGTGGTGTGACTTACAACTAGACCTCTAGCAGTTAGAACTCCCTACTGCCCTACAAGGGCTAAATTCCCTTTGCTAATATTTCTTGCCCTTGGTCACCAAATGCATGCAAAATCACAGCTTGCACATTCTTATGGCCCAAATTCCATGGTACCCATAACTTTTTTCTAAATTTAATTCCACATAACTTACGGGCTTTTGGGTATGTCCCACCTATGTGCATCGTTGACCACTATCGCCTTTTCCTCTGCACTATGTTATTGGACAATCCAGGTCTGGCATACACTCCACTTGTCGACCTCTAGATCTATGAATACCTCGAGATTGACCAATGCTCCTTTAACTACTTTCCTGTAGTGTTTAGCCTTATTCACAGTTCAAGGGTCCTTGGTCACCAAAACACACTAAAACTTTACAAAACCAAGTCTTGGGCACACCCTTAGATATTTGATAGAACGTCAAATTTCGGCGAAATATCTATCAATTGTTGTCCCCTGCTAGCTTGACTCCTTGCTACCTTGTAACCCCCTTTCAAAAAGTCTCCAAGCTCCAATCTTTTCGGATTTTGACCTTCTGGGCTGGTGGGATTCTAAGCTTCCAATTTTCTAGGCCTTGCGAGGTTCTTAGCTTCTCGCTTCCTCAACTCACTATAATCTCATAGCCTTTTAAGTAAACCTCTGAGATTTCTAGCTTTCCGGGGTTCTGGTCCTCCCAGGGTTCCAATATTTTGGGCTCTATTCCTCTACCTTAGCTACATGCTATCCCATGTCTCTTTTAAATAATACTCTGGGCTTTTGAGTAGGTACTGCAACTCTGCCTTTTGAAGGACCTTACTTTGACAGTTAATAACTTTTGAGCCAGGGGGCTATTTGCAGACTTCCACATACCATTGGAAACAATTTTCCAAGAATTTTCCAACCATGTTATTCCCAAGAGAATTTGAGAAAGTCTCCTCATGTAGAAATGTAATCAAATCTTAGGGCTCCCAACCATCATATTCATCATTTTATGTCTTCTCCAATAAGCCTGATACTATGATGATTCTCTAAATGAAGTTGTAGCAACCATGGGACGCTCCCAAAGCTTGAAACATCAAGCAAATCAATGCTAGGATAGTTATAATCATAGTTAGGCTAGTGGAAATCAATTCTAACACTTTTTTTGACACTAATATTCATGCTAGTATGATTGACATGAATTCCATCACAATGGATTTCACTAGTAATCAGACAATGCCAATTGTCCAACACATCTCCTAGCAGGACTATTGAAATCAATACTAACACACTTATTGCCACTAGCCATCGAGGCAATGTTGACTATCCAACATTTTAATTGTTATAAAAATACATTAGGTTAATATATTCCCCGATTAGATGTCTAAATCCCCATTGTTTTCTCTTTTACTGATGATTTAGAACTAGAATGATGGAATCTTTGTTTCTAAGAATCCACTAAAAGAATTAAAGAGGAAATCTATCTTCTTTAATTTTTAGGATTTTTCATTACTTTTGACCATTATGATCCTAATATACATTTATTAACTCAAATTTCAAGACCAAATTAGGGAGATAAGCGTAAAAAACCCTAGTTTGATTTTTGCATGTTGTCTAGTCATCAGAAAGTAGATCTTAAAGAGATGATAAAATAGATTGATGAATTACTAGCGAAAAACCCTACATAGCAATATGTCATCAAAAATATTCTATATAATGAAAAATAAGGGCTAATAAAATAGATAGTCTCACCATGGGAAGAACAATCAATTGTATATGAAATTCCATACAAATCTAGTTCTAGGCTTCTGATCATTACTCTCATGTGGAACTATATATGGCTGACCTTGATAACCATAAATATAGATAAAAATTTATGCAAGACAAAGATAAACTGTTGATAAAGAAATATTATCCTGCCCTATCACAATGATAAATATTTAAAATATATTTATGTAACTCACTATCTTTTTCCTTTAAATATTTTTGCCATAAAACTAAACTCTAATATGAGTTATTTAAGTTGTCTTTTAAATTTCTTTTATGAGATCAATTTGGCATACTATGTTGTTAATATTTTAAAACAATGTCTTGTGCAAGTAATATGCACAGTACTTGGGGGAGAGAAGAGCGGGGGGGGTCCTTCTAGACCTTGAAGAAAAATCGGTGACAAGTTTCGCTTGGGACCTCAAGCTTAGTATTTTTCCATATGGAAAGGACTTGAACTGGGTTTAGCTAAAAATATAACAACAAGTTTGTGGGGAATCTTTGTAATCATCTAACAAATTTTAAAGACAAGGTATGAAATTCATAATAATGATGCCCCCATCATGCAAAGGGTTGAATTGCAAATTTGACAATTTGAGGCTATTCAATTCTTCCATGTACTGTGATGCCATAACAGACATGCAGATGTGTTTTCCAGTAGAGGAGTGCTCCTAGAGAAAGGGATAATGGATAGAGAGGATGGTGGGGTCAGACCCTTCCCAATCCCATAAAATATCAATGGCACATAATTCACTTTGCATAAATATTATCAATGAATTAATGTGAATTAGACCCAAGGAAATGGTTAATTATACAAGGAGGTATATTGTATTGGATTTACACGTGTCTGTAGTCTCGTGGCTTAAATATGTTAACACCTGGTTGGCCATTTAATCAAATTGACAACAAAGTAGTTTCGTGTGAACATGGATCTATTGGATGATGGGCCTCTAAATTAGAAATAAATTAAGGCCCATCTTACCATCCTTCAGCACATTAAACATCTATTTTTGCATTAGATAATTTATTTCTAACTTTGATATGTTCATTAGGAAGGTTTATGGATAATTGCATATTTGTGCCTAATATTATTTATTTTTGTTGGAATATTGTGAGAATATTGGGTAGATTATGAAGATTTGGAGGAGGAGATAATTTAGGGACTTTCTCCCTAATAAAAGAGGATCAACATTAAATAATAAATCAAGAAGATATTCCGAAATAATTGCACAGATTCTAGAGCTCCAATGATTGAGAAAAACTAGGAATGTGTTCCTTGTCATTTAATGCAAATTCCTAGTATTGGGAACTAGATCCACTAATTAAGGGATTTTGGTGGGGAAATATTCCTCCTTTCATGGGAAATTATTCATAATCATTTTGTATAAGTATAAAGTCAAATTTTCCTCTAGGGGTTGATTTTTCTTAGTCTTCTTGTGGAGAGAACTCGTATTTTTGCACCTCCACTGTCATTTCTTGTAGGGATGTAACTGTATTGACGGAAATAATGAAGATTGGTGTCATGTTCAACTTTCGAATCTTGATCTCCTTCATAGGACTCTGATTTTCCTTAGGATTGGCCATCTTAGGAGCCTTAGATCCATTTTGTATCATTTAATTTTCTTCATTTTACTTCTTATTCACATGCATATCTTGTTCTTGTATTTTTTCTATTTCTACATTTAGTATTAATGATTTCTTGTTGTAGGATTGGGTTAAATAGTTGAAGTAAGTTATTTTGCAAGATCAAAAGCATAATTTCATCATTGAAGCAATTTTTGAAAGACATAGTAATCATTGAGCTACTTGGATTAGTTTACTTATTCCCAAATCTAGATTTCTAGAAGTCCCTTGTGGCAAATAACAATAAATTTGTGTTATTTTTTAGAACATGCTAGCGAGCTTCAATCGAGTTGATTCGACTTGAATTAGATAAAAAAAAACATTCTATTTAATAATAAAAAATTACCCCATTGAATTGTCACTTGATTAGGTTAGGCATTTGATAGATTTACTAGCTCACGAGTTCTCAAATTTCTAGATTTTAGACTAGTAATTTTCTGCTATTTTTTAGAATGGGTTAGAAAAGGTATTTTTGAGTGATTCCACTTGGAATGGAGATCTAATACATCTTGTTCAATAAAAAAATTGTCCCATTCAATTCTTATTTTATTTTCTTGGTCATTCGATGAATTATAACTTCCCGTAGTACTCTTCCAATGTGTATATACTTGCCCAGATTTGCTCAGAAAGATTGGTTTTGGTACCTTAGGGTTGAATCATGCCCCCTAGTCTATTAATAAATGGTTGAGGAGGGATAAACACCACTTAGGAATGGCCTCTTTACCCATGCAAAACATCTCAGCAATTTAGGTTAATGGACAAATTTGTGAATTGGATAATACAATGATGATTTTCTTGATTGCCACATGCAATGAACTCTGTTATTGGATCTATGCTCTCTAAAAGATAATGGTTGACATTTAGTTCACGATATTTACTTTATGCAATTAAAATAGGTTTCTTTCCTTGTATTTTGTTTCTTGCAATAGGCTAAGGTTTCCATTTCGATCATTTCATTTTTTACAATAGGATTTGATTTCATTACATGCACTCCATTACATCATGACAACAAAGTAAGGATGCATTGTATGCTGCACATATAGTGCCGATACCTCTTAATTTTGTTTGAACCTCGAGTTGATAATTAAATGTGTTAGCCTTGGGAGTTGCAACATTCTTGTTGCAATACCGAGGCTCATCACTTTTTTGTGTTGTTGTCGGGGAGGTGTCAAAGTATGCATTGCTTTATTCCCTAGTTGATTCATTCATTTTACTTTCTACAAAAAAAAAAACAAAAAAAATTGCATTAGGCATCTTTCATTTCAAAAACAGAAAATTTCATTGAATTAGTGTTTTCATTCAATCATAAAAACAAGAAAACATAATCTCCAACACCAACCCCCCCATTTGATCACATGGTGTAGTAAGAGACACATCACCATTCATTTTAGCAGGTAAAAGAAGAAGAGGTGATAGAGAAAGTAGAAGAAATGGATGGAGATGATGACAATGAAGAAGATGTTCTTGGATTCCCCATTCAAGATACCAGTGTCAGTGTTCATATGAAGAACATCCCTCCATCTTTTCTTCCCAAGCACGGTATGAGGCCAAAGGATCCGCAAACCTTTCTCTTTTAATTTGAAATTAGTTTTAGATCTTATGGTTACTTATTAAACACTCAAAATTTGAGATTGTTTCTGGAAACATTGAAGGATAGAGCTCTTAAAGGGTTCATGAGTTTAGGGACTAATTCAATAAAATCATGGAATGACATGAAAAATATATTTCTAGAAAAATATAAATATCATGATTTAAAGAAGAAATCTTTACAATGAACAAAAAAGAAGATGAGGGCCTTGAGGATTTAAGAGAGAGGTTAATGTATAATGTTAATAGGGAAAAACTACATCATTTAGGATCTGACAAACTAAAAACCCTCTTACTTAGAACAATTATGGATGAGGCGATTGATCTCCTTGATCTCATGAGTAGAGGAGATGTATACCAATTATCATTTGAAGAAATTTGTGAAACATGCAAACACATATCAAGAGGAAGGGCGAGAGTAAGTAAATCAACATCAAGATCGGTAAGTCAAGCTAAACATGGAAATTTGTCTGATGACTTTAAAACATAAATTCTTAGCAATTGAACCAAACAAGTAGAAATGTTATGAATGCAATATGAACAAAAAGGTGACGGTGATATTTGTGTTGTCCATGCAGAATCACATGCTATTAAATATTGCCAATCATTACCAAGGTTGAAGGAAGTTTACCAAGAG
This sequence comes from Pinus taeda, assembly GCA_000404065.3. Taxonomy (NCBI): domain Eukaryota; kingdom Viridiplantae; phylum Streptophyta; class Pinopsida; order Pinales; family Pinaceae; genus Pinus; species Pinus taeda. The sequence goes on from APFE030028950.1 coordinate 33,016, forward strand.
GACAATGGAGCAAGTCAATTGCCAATGTAACTTTGTTATGTAGCTCCAAGAGGACCATGGTAGCCTATTCAAATTGATATGATGCAAGAGCCCAAATCACAATTTCAAGCTTAGGAACATCCAACTCAAAGTAATTGGAACTCACCTGGTCCTTGGCAACCTTGGCCATCTCAACCCCAAAACTAATCTTGGCAACAAGGTTGGCAATGAGCTTATGGGAGTCATCCACAATATCCTCAATAGTTTCCTCAATATATTCCATACACTGTAGAATTTCCCATTGTAGATCAACAGATTATGCAATATACTAAAGCAAAATACAAGATGTACTTCTACAACAAACTTTGCGGAAGCTTACTCGAATATAAGCAAGATAAATAGAACACATATAACAGAGAATGAGAAAGCAATCACACATGAACACAGAAGAATACTTTGGGGAAAGCATTAGCTAAAAACCCCGATCTCTGTAATATAATACAAGTGCAAAATATGTTCGGATTACACAAAGCTTTAGCTCACAAGCTATCCAGCTCTCAATACAATTGAACAATACAACTCATAGACTGAATAAACACAACATATGCCTCCCTTATCCCTCCAAGCCTCCTATTTCCTTGCGCAGTTTCTCTTGGGGTCCAATGTTGCCACCTATTTGAATTGGCCTCATCACACACTCATTAAACTCAAAAGTAACTGCGCAATCTCCAAGGAATGAATTCCTTTTGCATGCAAGAGATAACCTCAATGGAATATTCCTGCAACTGATAGTACATTATCCCATCACTTGATCTCAACTGGGTCTCTAATTGAAATGACATGCATGAGTTATTTATGAGAGAATATTTAGTTATTTGAAGTGCAACAATTACATGCATGCATGCAATAACTAACTGAACTCACAATCAGCGCCACAAATTGTTGGAACTAATCTAACTAGTTACAACTAAAAGTACAACTCATCTTGATCTCCTTAATCAAGGGATAACTTCCTCAATCAAAGGGGAAACTGTTGCATGTCTTCACATAGACTTCATGTTTGATTTTTTACAACTAATAAACTCAAGATGAATTAATTAATTATTTTACAAAAAACTGCTAAGATCAAATTCGAATTTTAAATCTCAATTTTAGTTCAGGGACTAACTAAAATTGGAATGTATCCCGAAATGCTATTTATAGTAGTGCTATTTTTAGCACTTCTATTTTTTAGCATTTATTGTTGCTATTTTCAACACTCCCTCTCAACAAGAAAGGGATTATCAGCCACCCCAATCCTGCCTTTGTGGAACTCGAACTTGCATTTTAACAATGCCTTAGTCAAAATAATTTTATCATGTTCCTCGATTGAAACATACAACAACATGATCATCTTCACCACACAGTCTCAAAAATGATGGTACCGGATATCAATGTGCTTGGATCTGTCTTGAAAAACTAGATTCTTGGAGAGTTTGATACAACTCTGATTATCACAGTAGATCCCAGTAGGATCCATCCTCTGACCAAACAATCCCACTAGAATCTTCCGCATCAAAATGGCCTCGGATGCTGCCTGACTGGCAACCATGTATCCAGTCTCTGTTGAACTAAGTGCAACTAAGCTCTGTTTCTTGCTTTACCAGGAAACTGTAGCTGAAATAAGGTTGAAGATTCCTCCAGAAGTACTCTTCTGGTCTGATGGACTCCCTACCCAATCTACATCTATGAAGCCCTGAAGCTTCATTCCCTCTATCCATCTATACCACAATCCATATTGAGATGTGCCCCTAAGGTATCTTAGCACATGCTTCGTTGCCTTCGAAAATAGCTTGGTAGGCTGAACCATAGCTTGAATTAGTTGGTTCACCGCAAAGCATAAGTCTGCTTGTGTGTTCACTAGATACATTAGTGAACCCACAAGCTTTTGATAAACATTAGCAACTACTACCTCACCTAAAAGAGCATCCTCCTTCCTCTAGTTACTGTGCATGGGCTTGCAATTCTCCATGTGGAATTGCCTGAGTATCTCATTGGCATACTTGCCTTGAGACACAATCCTTCTGCCACACTTCTATGCTTAGAAAGTAGTGCATAAGACCCATTTCTTTCATCTCGAACTCTCTTTCAAGGTCCTCCTTGCAAGACTTGGTCAATTTATCATCACCTGTCAAAATCAGATCATCGACATAAAGAACAATGATCAATGGCTTACCTTCTACCATGATGTGGTAAAGGTTCGCATCTACTTCACTCTTGGTGAAGCCCAACCCAGTGAAATAGCTGTTGATCCTGGTGTACTAAGCACGAGGTGCTTGCTTCAGCCCATACAAAGCCCTCTTGAGTCGGCACACATGCGACTCACAATTGAAGGTCTCGAAAATTTCTAGCTGCTCAAAGTACACATCTTCCTCAATCTTCCCATTGAGGAACGTTGTCTTCACATCCATCTGATGGATCCTCCAACCCATATAAGCTAATAGTGACAACATCAATATAATAGATGAGTACCTTGCTACAGGACAAAAAGTCTCATCATAGTTGATCCCCTTGACCTGTGAGAAACCACGAGCAACAAACCTTGCCTTATGTTTCTCAACAATGCCATCAGTTGCCTGCTTTACCTTGTAAAGCCATCTGGAACTCACCACTAACCTGTCCTGAGGTCTTGGGAAAACATCCAAAACACAGTTCCAAACAATGGAGTCGTACTCCTCCACCATTGCATCAACCCAGACTAGTTGATGCACAACTTCCTCAAATGAAGAAGGTTTGGACTCTACACACTTCGCAACCAGGGCCATGTAATTAGTGTACCACTTGGGTGACCTCCTCTATCTGCACTGAGAAGATGGTTATCCCACATTCTCTCATGCATCGAGCATCAACTTGTCAACTTCCCTTGAGAATTTCTGCCCATCTTTGGAAGACTCAACATGAGTGGATGTCTCCACTCCCAGATCCTTTGCATGCGGCCACTCTGCATCAATCTGATGCTCCTCGTCCTTAGGAACTGAAAGTTCCTCCTTTGCATGCAACTTGAGCTCCCTCTCAAGTGATACTCGCATGGATTTCTGCTCATCGAATTTCAAATCTTTGTGTACCACTATCCTCTGACTGGTAGGTAGGAACACCTAATAGTTGTGGGGTGTATCAGTGTACCCCACAAGTATCCCCAACTCAGCTGTTGGATCTACTTTCTTCCGGACATCTTTGGTCACATGGCAATAAACCGATGATCCAAAGATCTTGAAGTGACTCACATTTGATCACTTCCTAGAAAAGGCCTCCATAGGTGTCCTCATTCCCAGTATACAGTGCGAGCTTCTATTCTGCAAGTATACTGTTGTATTGCATGCCTTAGCCCACAAATGAAGTGGTAGGCTTTGGTCATGCAACGTCGCTCGAGCTGCTCCCAAAATCAATCTGTTCTTCCTTTCAGACACCCCATTTTGATGTGGGTTATGGGGTGCCATCAACTCCCATTTAATTCCTTCTGCAACATAGCAGTCCTTAAACTGTTGTGAGACATACTCTCCACCATCGTCGCTACGCAAGGACCTTATTTTATTTCCAGATTCTATCTCTGCCAAGGCTTTAAACTCACAAAACATCAAGAAGCTCTAATCCTTCTTTTGCATAAAGTAGATCCAACATCTACAAGAAAAATCATCAATAAAAATAACATAGTACCTTTGTTTAGAAGTGGAGGCTGTAGAGAATGGTCCAAAAATATCTGTGTGAACTCGCTCTAGGATTACTCTAGCTCTACTCTCTCGATCTTGAAAGGAAGATTTCACATATTTACCCAAGGTACAACCTTTGCATGTATCCGTCTACTCTAGTTTTCCCTTGGGAAGCCCAGTAGAAATCTTCTGCATGATCTTCAAGGCTCCATGGTGCAAGTGGCCCAATTTTCTATGCCATAACTCGCCAACATCTTGGCTTTGCACCAACTCTGCTTTGGAACTCAATGCAACAGAGTCATCGACCTCCAACTTATAGAGATTATTAACTCGAATCCCAATCCTCTTGGTCTATCCAGTGCTGATATGGCTCAGGAATACCTTTCCTTTACTAAATACTACAACATAGCCCTTGTCTTCTAGCATAGAAATGGACACAAGATTCTTCTTCAATCCTGGTACATACTTTACATCAGCCAATGTGAGAGGAGCTCCATCCTCCCTCTAAAACACAACTGTACCTTCTCCTAAAACACGGTACTTTCCATCATCACCCATCTTGATTGGCATATGGAGATCCTTCTCCTCCAAGGTACTGAAAAGATTCTTGTCATCGGACATGTGGAATGAAGCTCCACTATCTAGGTACCAAACTCATCCCACCATGGATGAAACCATGCATGCGATCAGAGAGAAATCCAACTAAAACTATGAGGCCAGTGCCTCACCATCTGATCCCTTCAAGGATCCCTTCTTGGATTTATTTGATGGACAATTTGTAGCATAATGGCCCACCTCATGAAAATGAAAGCATCGCACTTTCGATTTGTCAAACTTCTTCCCACCATGGGAAGAACTGGATTTAGAATGGGATGCCCTCCCTTTCCCTTTCCTCACCTTACTCAGTAAGGCTATATTTTCCTCATCATATTTCTTTGATGAAGATCCATCTCTAGTGATTCCTCTTATCTCCTCCTGCATCAGATCCGACCAAAGTCATTCCCAATCTAGCAGTTTATCTCTTCCATTTATCGAGTCTTGGTAGCTATGTCAGCTCTTAGGAAGATCGAGGAGAGCTAGACTCCCCATGTCATCATTGGTTGTCATGATCCCTACACTTCCAAGCTCATTCCTGTAGATGGTGATCTTGTTCAGATATGTAGAGATCATGTCACCCTTTTCACATTGTTGGGTATGGAGCATGATTACTTAGAGGTCTTTGTTTTAACCAGATGTATACCCCACGAAGATTGTACACCCCTCCACGTGGGGGGTGTGGGGGGGACTTGTCCCCCCCGTGGGGATTCGGGGGGTGGAAATCCTCCCCCCCCGGCTAGGGGGTCTGTGCTAGCAGTCCCCCAACGGGGGTTTCGGGGGTAGCGCCCCCGAAGCTAACAACATATGTAAAATTGCCTTGTAAAAGTATAGTAATTTCTAGTCAATCCAGGCCATTCATTAGGCGAATGATCTGACAGTAGAACTTATGTTTAGTTTAGGGTTTTTTGCCCTAGAAAGCAAGCCCTCTCTTGGTATGAGGGCATTTGTATTGAGGCTATGTAATAGATGTGTATTCTCCAAGTGAGAAACAGAGAGGCGAGACTATGAGAGAAAACATAGGATATTATAGCAGATTTACTGTAGGTTGTGTCTCTTCATTTTGTTGGATAATAAAAACGAAGGACTGGCTATTCGGGGTCGATGTAGCCCAAACTAGGTGAACCACGTATATCTGGGTCTCTCTAGTTCTATGCGTTTTCTGTGTTTAGATTTCTTCTATATTCTATGTGTTCCATTGCTCTGTAATATATAAGTTTTTAACACACACTTGATTTTCTGAAGCTTGTCTTTCAGTGCCAACTTCCTCTAATCATTGTTGTTCTGATATTGGTCTTTCAATGTTTTCCACATTGAAAACGATATCTCCTTCCCATGGAGACTCGAGACTATGTTGTCTCGAAATCCCTCCAGAAGGATTCTCCTTGCTCTAGCCACTTATTGCTTCCATTCCGCCGATTCTGTAGCATTAGCTGTTGCCGGCTTGGGGACTTCTTGATCAATGAAGTCCTTTAGCCTATTGTCCTTTGATACTGCTTCCATGCGATCCTTCCAGGCTATATAATTCAAGCTACCAGCAAGGGCATACTCGAGTCTTAAACCATTGAACGCCATTGGTGAAATTGAGATGTGATAAGAACTCAATTTTTATATTCAGGAACTTCAACCTTCGAACTTCTCCCTTCTTTGCTTCGATACTATGTAGAATTTCCCATTGTAGATCGACAGATTATGTAATATACTATGGAAAAATACAAGATCTACTTCTACAACAAAATTTGCTAAAGCTTAATCGAATATGAGTAAGATCAAACAGAACACATATAATAGAGAATGGGAAATCAATCACACATGAACACAGAAGAATACTTTGGGGAAAGCCTCAGCTAAAAATCCCGCTCTCTATAATATCATACAAGTGGAATATATGTTCGGATTACACAAATCTTTAGCTCACAAGCTATCCAGCCCTCAGTACAATCAAACATTATAGATCACAGACTGAATAAACCAAACATATGCCTTTCAGCCCTCCAAGCCTTTTATTTCCTTACGCAGTTACTCTTGGGGTCCAATGCTGCCAATGATGTGAATTGTCCTCATCACACACTCATCAAACTCAAAAGTAACTATGCAATCTCCAAGGAATGAATTCCTTTTGCATGCAAGATATATCCTCAATGGAATATTCCTACAACTAATAGTACATTGTCCCATCACCTAATCTCAACTAGGTCTCTGACTGAATTGACATGCATGAGTTATTTATGAGAGAATATTCAGTTATCTGAGTGCAGCAGTTGCATGAATGCATGCATTAATTAACTGAAGTCACAATCAGTTCCACAAACTATTGGAGCTTATCTAACTGGACTTAACTCAGATAATTGAGCTAACTAATTACAACTCAAAGTACAACTCATCCTGATCTCCTTAATCAAGGGATAACTTCCACAATCAAAGGGGAAACTGTTGCATGTCTTTACATAGACTTCACATTTGATTTTCTACAACGAATTAACTCAAGATGAATTAATTAATTATTTTACAAACAACTGTTAAGATAAAATTAGAATTTTAATTCTCAAATTTAGTTCAGGGACTAACTAAAATTTGAATGTATCCCGAAATGCTATTTATAGCAAAGCTATTTTTAGCATTTCTTGTTGCTATTTTCAACATACACAAATCCATGTTATCCCTACCATCCATCTCCACCACAAACACAACCCCATCCAAATCCATCTCAAATATCCACTCCCACTCAACAAATTGTACCACCATTTCCAAACCCACATAATGAAGTAGCTTGGCCCACTTACAATGTTGAGGTAAAACACTTCCAAACATCTCCTTTTGATCTCAATGGTCTTCGTCTTAGCTTAGGAAGAATACTACAAAAAATTATATTCTCTTGATGCCATTGAAGCACAACATGCAAAAAAGAAGATTCAAATGAGAAGACCAAAGAATCATGGGTTGCACTTGACGAAGAGTAGAGATCAGAATTAAAGAGTACAAAAGTTCCCTCATGTTTACCATCATATCCTCTATGTGTTCAAGAGAATAATCAACAAAAATAAGAATATCTAAATTTCATGGAAGAAGAATACATCCAAGATGATCTAAATCAGAAAGTGGAACAAGGGCATCACAACTACATTGAAATATGGTTCCAGACAATCACTAAGTTGCAGCAATGCTCTCTTCTTCAACTGTGATTGATATCATCAAAATCAAAGAATTTAGTATCTCAAATTTAGGTACATGTCAAAGAATACATTTCAAGCCTACACATCAGTTTGTTTTTTATCTTGATGTGCACATGGCTCCATTGGAAGTATTCTTACGCTTGAAAGAGATTTTATTTTTCAAGTAGAGTAGGGTAGAAAAAAAAAATAGAAAAAAAATGGAAAATAAGAGAAAAAAATATAAATCCCAGGTGAAAACTTCTTTTGAGGTGCATGAGATTGGATCATTGATTGAAAACCTCCTTTGAGGTGCTTAGGCAGACCTACTAGTTGAAAACCTCATTGAGGCGGCTAGTAGGCCTAGAAGAAAAGAAAGGAAAAAATAAAAAATCTTTGTTCCATGTATCTCTTTCTCATGAATACAGGTGTTCTACAACCTCTACAAGCAACAAAAACAAGTTATCCACGAAAGGAAAAATTGATCAAAATCCTAGTCAAAGGAAGTCAAACTTGGAATTCTCCTTTGCTTAGGTGCTCCAAAAAGACCAAGGCCATGCCAATCCATCACCCTCATTTATTTCTACCATTCACTCATCATTCCCAAGATTTTACCACTCATTTTCCTTGTTGTCCTAAAATGTTACAGGGTTTCCTATAGTTACTATAGGATGTCCTAGTTTACTATCAGATGTCCTTGTTTTCTATAGGAAACTAGATGAAGGCTATAAGAAGGTAGGGAAGGTGAAACAAAGTATTGGTAATGGGTATGACAATTGTGAAAAGTACGGGGAAGGTGAACATCACCTATTTGGTCAATTTAGTGTCCTAAATTGCTCTACATAAATTATCAATCAGGGTATCATAAACTGATGCAATGTAGTGCACTGTTTGTGCTAGATGACCCTTCTTACTTCATTGTTTTTGTGTTTTGTGTTGTTTTGGGGAATTTTGGTCCTTTAATCCCTAATGATTTACAATATAAATAACAAAAATCTTTAATTTAACTTCTGTAAAGACTGCTAAAAACTTAAAGAAATGAGAATTAAAAGAGCTTAAGTAAGATCTGGAAGAAAAGTTTAATCAAGAAATGAAAGCAAAGTTTCTATTTCTACTCTTATCGTTATTTCCAAATCATGAAATAGAAACTAAAAAGTAAAATTGCAACTACTGTCTAATCAATTACAGAAACAAAACTAAATGAAATACTAAAACTGAAAGTGAAATTGCAACTAATGTCTAATCTATTATAGAAACAAAACTAAATGAAATACTAAAAATGAAAGTGAAATTGCAACTAAAAAGAACTAAATGAAGTACTTAGTTACTCTGCCTCTCAATTTTCGGAGAAAACCTACTTGTGATGACATTTTGAGGAATTTTGTACTTCATTATTCTAAGAAAAAATAAATGCAAAAATGTAGAAAATACTCATTGTATGAATGAAGTATTCAACAACTTAGTTTAAGATGAGTTATCAACTAGAAGGGCTCTTCAAAAACATTCATTAATAGCATGAGTTGATAAACTAGTAATAAACCGACAAGAACATTGATGGCACTGATTAGTCTAATTGAAACTTAAAGACTACTGAAATAGTAAATGAAACAAACTACGTTACACCACTGAATTTCAACTTCAAAAAGAAGTTATTCTACACTGAAAGAAGTTATTATGCATTAATAATAAAATGATAAGGATTGCATTATAAACAAGGTTAGTATGGAAATGGTTATGAACACTATGAGAGGAAATGATGAAATTATAGCTTAGCTAGAAAAGACAAAAGAAAATGAAATAAAACCTCAGTCAGCATAGGGGCCCTCTGCAACTGATCAAGTTATGCGTGCTTAATCAATCTCCAAGAAACTCTTTCATATATCCATAAAACATGTGGTCTTCATATTAAAACAGGAAAATGAGTTTGTCAAAGTTACAAAACAGTAAGTCTTAGCTTAATACATGAGGAAATTCGAACTCCTTCTGAATTCTTTACAGAGGTATTTATAAGAAAATTATGCAATTGTTTGTGGAGAAAAATAAGCTACAACCAAACACATGTAGAAGATAGGCACATAGAATTTTCTTCCTCGACTACTGGAGACATAAATCCAAGATGATGGCTGTTATATTCGGTTGCACAGATGGTTGTTGGAGTTCGTGGGTTCAGGAAGTTGTTTTAGATAACGCTTCTAATCATTGTGAAACATGTTGAGTATCCACGAAACAAAGTCATGTTGCCTTCGGTCTCTACATTTGAGTTCTCCATTGACCGGAGTCTTGTACCATCTTCCTTGTCAACTTGGGCTAGGTGCATAGGATACGGTCCATGTCATGATGATTTCCAAGCTGTCCATGTAGCTGGTTTCTCCTCCTGACACCTGGAAATTGTTAAAGCACGGAAGTAGCTACAGAACAACCAATTAACTGTAGAATGGGCTGCGTTCCATAGGTAAAAGACAAAAATTTATTCAAATAGAAAAACATAAAATCATAACATGTAAATCACTAAATGTCCTCCTTAAGGAAATATATACTTTTCCTTGATGATAGGAATGCATTTTTTCATGGGAAAACAAAGAAAAATGGGTGAGAAGAATTATTAGGGAAAGAACATTTTTGGGGCTCAACATACCCCCACTGCAGAACCATTGCATGTCCCCATGCAATCAAAATTGTAAACTTCTTCCTCCTATTGCATTTGTTTTGACACTTCTGCCAACACATCCAACTTCCTCTTCTTGCTTTTCTTTGCACTGATTGCTATCTTTGGCTTCCTCATAAGAAATCTGAATTTGAGGTTAATGAGTGTTCTGCTCAGCTTCTTATTTTTCCTTTTCATCTTCCTGTTCTTTTTGTACCATAATCCCAAGTGTAGCATTCTGTTGTCATGAACAACCCTATCCAGCTTATTCTATTCCCTCAAGGTTTCATTTTCTTTTTGGATGTGCCTGTTCAGAATTTCTAGCTCAAAGATCTCTTGTTTGATAGAGCTAGTTAGAGTTTCTTTTGGGGTGACAGGTTGCTTTGGATTAGCTGAATTTACTGGATCTATTGAGGTATTTTTTTCTCTAATGACTCTATGTAGTCATATATTTGCTATTGTATTGGATCTATGCCAGCAGAAGCTCTACTTGGGTTTCCTTCAAAATTTTGTGGAGGAGAGTTCTGTGGATTTTGTTTAGATGGAATACTGTCAGGAGATTGAACTGGGGTTTCTTCCTCTAAGTTTATAAACTGGGATTCTTTTTATTTCACCTTCTTCACCTTACCTTGGAGTCTAGAGCTCCTCCTCAAGTTTTGGAAGCTTATGGTTTCTTCTTTTGTGTCCTTTTTCATCTTTCCTTTCTCCTTATTTTTCTTGATTTGCTCCATGATCTTGGTTAGTCTTTCAGAGAGTAGTTGTTCATCTTCTTAAGGTGATGAAGGTTCAGGAATGTCCTTATTGATTTCTTCAACCCTTTCTTTCATTTTTCTCTTCATCTTAGTTTGCTTCCTAACCTATGGTTTAGGAGCCATTTATGCATCATATTTTTGTGAGGAGATTTTAATGCTGATATTTCTTCTTCTACTTCTTTTAACATGACTTCCCTCAGATAAATCTAGAGGATCTTGGAAGAAATTCCATACCAAGAAGTCTTTCCATGTATCCCCTACACTTTTCAAATGAAATTCAGCTAAAATCTTCACTAATCCATGATGATATAAAGTTGTTTCTATTGATTCAACTTTCTTTTGGACATTTGTTTCCATTCTTCTCAGACTATTCAGAAGGAAAAAAGGGAAAATTGAGGGTTCCATTCTCTAGAAAATTCATTAACAAACGTATATGATAAACATACATAGACCCAAAACTTCCTTCACATGTAATGAATTTTGGTAGTATTAATAACATCCTACTCCATTTGTTTTTGAGTGCTGAAATTGGAATCCCTTTTATAAATACTATAACATCCATACCTGGATTTTTAAGAATCACCTTCCAAGGTTCATCATGAAACTCTTTGTTTTTAAACCATCTTTCTCCTAGTCTTGGGAGTGATGTTGCTTCTACTATGAAGGATTCGATGACTGCAAATTTGATATCCCCTATTTCCACTTCCATGCCATCAAATGACCTTGCAAAGGATTTTGTGATTTCCTTGTGGTAGCCATCAATTTTTTCAATAAAACATAACCATCTTGCCTTCTGTAACATTCCCTTCAGCTGCGGATACCCCTCCATGTATTTTACCCCTACGGGCTCAGTTCTAACAATAAGCCCCATATCCTCTGTTCTCGGTTACCCTTCAAAATTACTCTCACTGTATAAAAAATGAAATGACTGTGTATATGGAAATAAGAAGAATGTGTATACAAAAATAGGAACACTATGTATATGGAAATGGAGTGACTAGGTATATGGAAACAGAATGACTCTAGATATAGAAACAAAATGATTGTATGGTTGCGTGAATATGAGAGAAAAACTTTAGATTTGGCATGTAATAAAAAACAATCAGGGTTTGAGAGCCATAGATAATTAGATCATCTCATTAATCTGACTATTAACAGGTGTAACTGTGGAGGATCGGTTAAGTACAAGTTATGGAGTTTGAAGCGGAGATCGGTTATGAAGGAATCATTGGACCGTTTGTCATTGAAGGCAAAAGAGATGGCGAAGACATCGTGGCGGTCAAATCACATGATGGTTAATTAAGGAGACATGTGATCATACACGTTATACAAGCTTATGCTTTCAAATTGATTTTTGTAATAAATTTTTGCATTTACCTTTGGAACCTTTACCTTCCGCTTGCTAATATTTTGATGTTTGATCCATAGGTACTTTAGGCATGATTGGTCTTCAAAGTTGATTTTTTTTCAATTACCTGCATACATGATTTTATTATGAACTGGACACTTGTGCTTGGACTGGTAAACAAATTGTTGCTACAGAATTAGATTAGCTGCAAAACAAAATTAGATACAGAATGGAATCAGCTGCAGAATGTGAAACAACTGCAGAATGTGAAATAGAGAGTGAAATATGGCTTATGAATGAATGAAATGGAAATGGTTGTGTAAGTGAAAATAAGACAAGACGACAAATGAAAATGGAGATAAAAGAAATACTAGAAAAAGAGAAATTTATTGTTGAAATATGTCAATGGAATGAATTGAAACTGTAAAAGTAAAACAACGTGAAGTGAGATGAGATAATGAATTTTTGCAGAATGCAGAGTGACTATGGCTTTTTGTCACCACTTTTTTTTTTTACAGAAAGGAAATGGAAAATATAGGGTGTCAGAAACTTCTGATTTTCACCCTGTATTTTCTGTATAAGCATGCCAATCAATGATTGGTTTTCAACCTTATACAATTTATTTTTCATTTATTTTTATATTCTTTTTTTAGATAGGAAAAATAAAGACTAATTTGGTGGAGAAGAAGGATTCTTCTTCACTAACTTCATTTCAGAATTGTTCTAGAAGATCTTGATGAACTCCTCCTTTGAAATTGGTTTTTGATATATTTTCAATCTATGACCATTCACAAGAAGAGGAGTTTGATTTTCATCTATTGTTATGATCCTCAGTACTCCATTACTAAAGACTTTTTCAATCTCATATGTCCAAAGCTAATGATTTTGAAACTCCCCTTGAAAATATTTAAACTTTGAATCAAATAGCAATGCTCAATCTCCTTCTTGAAACCTCTTGTCCTTGATGTATTTATCATGCCATTTAGCCCTCTATTCTTGGACTATACCAGTCCTTTGGAATACCTATTGCCTAATTTCATCAAGTTCATTTAATTGCTCCAGTCTATGTTTCTGAGCCTCTGATAATTCCATCCCCAACTGGACTGTCATCTTGAAAGTTCTGATTCGTAACTCTATAGGGAACAAGACTTGTTTCCCATAAACAACCTCATAGGGTGCATGTCCCATTGTGTTCCTCCATGTAGTTCTATAGGCCCATAAGGCTTCAGGAAGCCTTTCTGCCTAATCTCTTCTATGTAGATGCACAGTCTTGGTGAGGATTCCTTCAATCACTTTATTTGTAGGCTCCACTTGACCATTTCCTTATGGATGATAGGGAGTAGATTTCCTATGCTCGATCCTGTACTCCTATACCTTTCTACCATATTGGATGTGAATTGAGATCCCTGATCCGTCACAATTTCTCTTAGGACACCAAAACGAGTGAAGATATCCTCAAAAAGAAAATTAACTACAGATTTTTAATTAGCAAAAGGTAATGCTTTGGCTTCTGCCCATTTGGTGACATAATTAATGCATACCAGTATATACTTTTTCTGCTTAGATGGAGGATTAATTGGTCCAATAAAGTCTAAAGCCCAATTTTCAAAGGGTTCAATAAGTACCTAAGTTTGTAATGACATTTCATTTGAGGGAGCAGCTTTCCCTACCCTTTGGCAACTGTCACACCTCCTGACATATTCTTTAGCATCTTTGAATATGGATGGCCAATAATATCCTAAAGAAAGGATTTTATAGGTTGTCCTCTTATCAACGAAGTGTCGAACACACAACTCATCATGACACGCTTTGAGAATATCAGACATTTCATCTTCCCTGACACACCTTTTGATCATAAGATCTGGCCCTATTTTATACAATTTGTCAGTGAACCATGAATATCTTGCACTTTCTTGAATGTTTTTTCTTTTCTCTCTAGGAAACAAATGTGAAGGTAACTTCCTTGTAACCAAGTAATTAACAACATCTTCAAACCAATGAGTTTTAGTAGTTACCGCGAAAAGATATTCATCAGGAAACTTCTCTTCAACTGGAGAGTCTTCTTTGATATTCTAAATCCTGGACAAGAAATCAACAACTGTGTTTTGTTTTCCAGGTCTATCTAGCACAGTAATGTTGAAGTCTTGCAAAAGTAAAAGCCATATTGTAACTCTGCCATTAGTAATATGTTTATTTATCAAATATCTAATTGCAGAGTGATCTGCATGAACAAAGGTTTCATAGCCTGTTATATAGTGTCTAAACTTATTAATTGCATGAACAACAACTAAAAATTCATTTTCACTCATAGTATAATTCATCTCAGTGGGAGTCAAATTTTTACTTGTATAGTAAATGGCATAAGGAATCAAATCTTTTTGTCCCAATACAGCTCCCAGAGTTGTATCTGAAGCATCTGTGGAAATATGCAAAGGAAGTTTCCAACTTGGACCTCTTAAAATAGGTGCTTCAGAAATTTTTGCTTTCAAGGTTTCAAATGCTAGTTGGAAATCAAGATTCCAACTAAATTCACAATCTTTTGTAAGCAATTTGAAGACTGGAGATGCTATTTTAGTGAAGTTTTCTATAAACCTTCTATAGTATCTTGTAAATCCTAGAAACCTTCAAACATCCTTTTGGAAATTTGGAATTGATAACTTAGAGATGACTTCAACTTTATATTTGTCAACTTTAATCCCATCTCCTGAAATTTGATGTCCTAAAACAATACCTTCTGTAAACATCATAAAAAATTTGTCATGTCTTAGTGAAAGGTCTGTTTCTTTACATATTTTAAGAACTTTTTCCAAATTTTTAAAAGCTTCTTCAAATGTATTTCCATAGACTGTAAAATCATCCATATATACCTCTACACAATCATGTATTAGATCAGAAAAAATTCCTAGTACTACTCTTTGGAATGTTTCAGGAGCATTACACAACCCAAAAGGAAGTACTCGGTAAGCAAAAGCTCCCCATGGAAAAGTAAATGTGGTTTTATCCTGATCCTCAGGTGCTATCTAAATTTGATTATAACCACTAAAACCATCCAAGAATGAGAAATACTTCTTACCTGCTAATGTATCTAACACTTTATCTATAAAGGGAAAAGGAAAATGATCTTTAAGGGTTGCTTTATTCAATTATCGGTAATCAATGCAAACCATCCATTTACCATTATTTTTAGGCACAATTACCAAAGGACAAACCCATTGGCTATCTGAAATGGGGTAAAAAAAGTTTACATTTAGTAATTTTTGGAGCTCTTCTTTTACAATCTCCCTAAGATTTGGATTCATTCTTCTCTAAGGTTTTTTGATTAGTCTATTGTTTTCCTCAATATATATATGATGGATACAAGTCTTAGGATCAATGCCTTTCATGTCGGTGTGTTCCCATGCAAATGCAGTAGAATGTTTTTGTAATGTTTTGGTTAGCTCTTCTTGTTGTAGCTTCTCCAAGTTTTTGTTTATGTTCAATGTCCTACATCGAAAAATTTCTATTGTAGAGCTACCAAACTCTTCCATAAAATAGAGAGACATCTTCGTATATGACAAGTATTCGACATTAGATTTTCTTGAAATTGTGCATGATCATATTCTGAAGATGTTTCAAAATTTTCCAATGTATTCAAAATTTGACTATCTTCACTAATTTCTGACATAGTAAAGAGAGGCTGAATATCATCCTCATCATCAATCCATTCCTTGTCATCTATTTATGTGATTTAATTTGTTGAAGGATACAGAGTAAATTTCTTTGTTGAATTACCATAAGAAATATACATGTCACCAGATCTACAACTAATAAAAGCATCATTTGTGGCCAGCCAAGGTCTTCCTAATATGAGTGGGTGTCCTCCTAGATTATTCTTGGGAGTTAAGATCATGAAATCAATAGGATATTCCCAAGAATATAAGGATACTAAAATATCTTCTAGCACACCATCTGGTTTGATTACTGATCTATCTGCAAGTTGCAGTAAGGTAGGTGTGTAAAGAAGATTGTGAAGTTTAAGCTGCTCCATAGTTTGTCTACTCATGATGTTTATTGCTATCCCTAAGTCAATCAATGTATTTGGAATTTCAATTCCATTTATGTGTCTTCACAATTGGACTCCCTGGATCCACATATCTCTGCATGGCAATTTTTCCCATCATTATGTCTACTATCTTTCCTACCAGGTGAATTCTTTTTGTTTCTTTTGATTTTCTTCATGGTCTTTTGATGCTCAACTCCTTTATTGTTTTGGCTAGAATTGGAATTTATCTAATGGCTTGTAGCAAAGGAATTTTGATATAGACATTCTTCAATTCATCTAGAAAATCATAATTGGGCAACAAGATCTGTTTTGCTACCCCTCTATCAATTTGTAGTCTCTCAGGAAAAGGAGGTGTAGAAGTAGATGCTGGTTGCTCAATGATAGGAGGTGTATTCACTGGTTCTTTTTGTTTTTCTTTTTCAATGTTTTGGTTTTGGAGAGATGTTTCCTCAAAACTTTTATTGACTTTTAGAGAATCTTCATCAGAAGTGTCTTGTTCTTGAATAACTACAGAAGGTCTTTCTTTTTCTAATATCCTACCAGATCTTAGTTGAACATCATTAAGATCTAGAGGAGTAATCATGTAAGTTGGAAATTGTTGTCCTTCTACAATGTAACCATTTTGAGGGTTTTTATTGTTCAGGTTTGGTAATGGTTGGGCAAGTAGTTGATTTGGTTTCTACTAAAATGACAACAAGATTTGAGGATTTTGTCTTTGTTGTGTGGGTTGTTGTGGAAATGGCAATGAAAGTTGAGGGTTCTAATTTTGAAGTTGTGGTTGCTAATTTTGTTGCTGATTTTGTGAGGGAGAATAATTCTGATAGGAAGGAGGATATTGATAATGTTGAGAAAATCTTCCATAAGGATTTTTTTACCCCTTGTGCCCACGATTGAGATTGATACTGAGATTGAGGTTGAGGCCAAGGTTGCTACCAAGAATTCCAATTTGGTGGGGGTTGAAGATACTTTTGATTATAAATCCCTAAGTTTGTGGCCCCAACCAAGGTCTTCTTGCAACAACAAAAAAGAGATTCTACATAATTTGAGACTGTTTCCTCTTGAAAGACAACCTTAAGACCTGGGATTGAAGTACAACCCTTGGCTTCATGACTTTCCAAAGCGATCATACAAGTTTCTACAATTTTTGCATCTAAAGGGAATTCCCTTAGAGCATGTTTCTTTCTGTATTTTGGACAAAAAATGGCTAAAGCATCAGCCTCTATTTTCTGCTTGTTTGTAATTTTAAGGGTGTCTAGTTGCTCACTAAGGACGCCTAGAATGTCAGTTTTAAACTCATCAAGCATATTTCCAATTTCTACCCTGCTTATAGATCCAGTTGTAGATTTGTTTGCTCTATCACGAGAAGAATCTCTTGGCCCTTTCCCTGTTTTAGATTTCCCTCTTGAGAGATGAACACACAGTTCTCCTATATCACTCAATGGCAGTTGAGAGATATCTCCCTTCCCCATCATGTTAAGGATATCTATCCACTCATCTCTAATGGCTTTTAATAAAAATGCTTTCAGAGTTTCTTCATCTAAATTGTTCATCTTTTCTCTTTTCAAATTATAGTTGAATCTCTCAATCAAATCTTCTAAGTTTTCATCCTCTCTTTGCATCATTTTGAACACCTCATCTTTATGATTGGTAGGCATACAATAATCCAAGTATCTATCCAAAAATGTCTTTTTCATGTCATTCCATGTTCTAATGGATTGAGTGACTAACCCCATGAACCATTTCAAAGTAGCTCCTTTCAATGTTGAAGGGAACAATTTAAGGTTTTGAGAGTCTTCTAGATAGTCATAAGTTCTACACAAGACTTCAAACTCAAAAAAAAATGTTTCAAGGTCCTCACTTCTCAACCCATAGAAGTTTGGGAGGACAGATGGTGAGATATTTTTCATTGTGGTATGTGTTTCCTCATGTATTATAGGGAATCAAAAAGAGTTATCTACTTCCATATTTCCTTTGCCTCCTCGATTATTACCTCTACCTCCTCGATTATTACCTCTACCTCCTCCATTATCTCCTCTACCTCTCCCTCTACCCCCTCCTCCAAACAGTGAGAATTCTCCATCTTGTTCTTCTTCTGCCATTATAGTTTCTTCAGAGTCAGTATAGGGTTCAACCTACAAGGTTATTCCCTCCTCCTCTGGTTCTTCTATTAATGGACTATGGGAGAGAGTTTCTACTTCTTCTTCCTTACTAGGTACTCATAATTCTTCAACTACAACAAGCTCTCTTATGGAGGTGAAAAAGGTTATCCGTGCTATTTAAGATTTGAATTTTTTCTCTCCTAAGGCTATCTTGATAGATGAAATAGGAGATTCTTCTTATTGGGTTTCTGCCCCTTGAATTCCAGGAATCTTATGGCTAGGAGTATGAGTTTGGGATGGAGGTGTGTCTTTCCTTACTCTTGGTGGACTAGGTGGTGTTGTAAATATCAAAATTCTGCCCCTAGCTATAAATCACCCCAAGAGTCTCTTTCTCTATGCATGTCGTTGTTTTGTTTTGTTTTTCTTTTTAATGTAAGAGATAATGCTAACTAGTTACACTTCTCTGGCAACAACCCCAAAATGTTTGGTCAATTTAGTGTCCTAAATTTCTCTACATAAATTATCAATCTGGGTATTGTAAATTGATGAAGTGTAGTGCACTGTTTGTGCTAGATGACCCTTCTTACTTCATTGTTTTTGTGTTTTATGTTGTTTCGGGGGTTTTTGGTCATTTAATCCCTATGATTTACAATATAACTAACAAAAATCTTAAATCTAACTTTTTTAGAGACTGCTAAGAACCTAAAGAAATGAGAATTAAAAGAGCTTAAGTAAGATTTATAAGCAAAGTTTAATCGAGAAATGAAAATAGAGTTTATATTTCTTCTCTTATCATTATTTCCAAATCATGAACTAAAAACTAAAAAGTAAAATTGCAACTACTGTCTAATCAATTACAGAAACAAAACTAAATGAAATACTAAAACTAAAAGTGAAATTGCAAGTAATGTCTAATCTATTATAGAAACAAAGCTAAATGAAATACTAAAACTGAAAGTGAAATTGCAACTAAAAAAAACTAAATTAAGTACATAGTTCATCTACCTCTCAATTTTGGGAGAAAAGCATCCTTGTGATGAAATTTTGAGGAATTCTATACTTCATTATTCTAAGAGAAAATAAATGAAAAAATGCATAAAAGACTCATTTTATGAATGAAGTATTCAACAACTTAGTTTAAGATGAGTTATCAACTAGAAGGGCTCTTCAAAAACATTCATTAACACCATGAGTTGATAAACTAGCAATAAAATGGTAAGAACAGTAATGGCACTGATCAGTGTAAGTGAAACTTAAAGACTAGTGAAACAATAAATGAAACAAACTACGTTACACTACTGAATTTCAACTTCAAAAAGAATCCATTTTTCACTGAAAGAAGTTATTCTTCATTAGTAAGAAAATGATAAGGATTGCATTATAAACAAGGTAAGTATGGAAATGATTATGAACATTGTGAGAGGAAATGACGAATTTATAGTTTAGCTAGAAAATACAAAACAAAATGAAATAAAACCTCAGTCAATGCATCGGCCCTCTGCAACTAATTAGGTTATGCGTGCTTAACCAATCTCCAAGAAACTCTTTCATATATCCATAAAACATGCGGTATTCATATTAAAATAAGAAAATGAGTTTTTCAAAATTACAGAACAGTAAGTCTGAGCTTAATACATGAGGAAATTCGAACTCCTTATGAATTATTTACATAGGTATTTATAATAAAATTATGCAACTATTTGTAGAGAAAAATAAGCTACAACCAAAAACACGTAGAAGACAGGCACATGAAATTTTCTTCCTTTACTGTTGGAGACATAAATCGAAGATGTTGGTTGTTGGATTCGATTTCACAAATGGCTATTGGATTCCGTGGTTGAGGAAGTTGTTTCAGATAACGCTTCCCATCACTGTGAAACATGTTGATTATCCACAAAATAGAGTCTTGTTGCCTTCAGTCTCTACGTTTGACTTCTCCATTGATCGGAGTCTTGTACCATCTTCCTTGTCGACCTAGGCTAGGTGAATAGGATATGTTCCATGCCACGATTATTTTCGAGCTTCCCATGTAATTAGATTCTCCTCCTGACACTTGGAACCTGTTAAAGCATGGAAGTAGCTGTAGAATAGCCAATTAGTTGCAGAATAGGCCGTGTTCTGTAGCTAGGAGACAAAAATTTATTAAAATAGCAAAACATAAAAGCATAACATGTAAATCACTAAATGTCCTCCTTAAGGCAATATATACTGGTCCTTGATGATAGGAATGCATTTCTTCATGGGAAAACAAAGAAAAAGGGATGAGAAGAGTTGTTAGGGAAAGAGTAGTTTTGAGGCTCAACATCACCCATGGCTCAGCCTAACACTCCAAGAAGGTCAGATTTGACTAAGATATCTTGCTCATGGTAACTGGAAGAGAGAGGTTTAGAATCACCAATCTATGAAGAGCCGTGCATAAGAAAATAAAGGAAATTATCACCTCTAGAGGACCATGGATCGATCATCAACTTGACAACAATGTGCATGCCTCTCCAATAACCATCAGGTAGGTACATCTATGAAATATTCTTAACCTCTTCTCATCAGCATATTATAGTTAGAAATTTGTTGTCAATTCATGAGAGATGAGGTTTTATAGGCTAAGGATGGGTCAGCAGTCTCAACCACCTTCAAATAGTTAATACAACTAACTCCTTCACTCGTGCAATGTGGAAAAACTAAATTAGGAAACATGATGATTTTGAGGAATGGGAACAACAGTTAAAAGAGGAAATTTGTGCAAAGGCCAAGTCACCAAAAAACTCCAAGCCCTCCATCCACTTCATATCCACTATCTATCCATCATTCATCCATCCCATTTCATAAGAAAAAAATTACTATTCTTCAAGAACAAACCCTACACTTTGTCTCACCCTGAACATTTCTTAAAAAAGGAAGGAAGAATGTTGCTATAAGAAGGAAGAAAGGAAAAAATTGTGCTAAAACCAAAAATGATAATTCCTAAGAAATACCTAATCAAAACAGAGAACTCCAAGGCCATTAGGCAAGGAAAATTTTAAGGATGGAAATTTTTCTTGAAGTTTAGAAACATTGGTGAATCTCATCAATCCCTAATATGCAAAGTATAAAATGTTTATTGATATATTTGTAAAATTATTCAAATTTATAATGATTTTATATATAGTTCTCTATTAATGTTTGGCGATTTTAAAGGTAAAATAATTTTATATTCTAAAATTTGGGCGAATCACCTTTTATAAAAATGGAAATTAGCGAATCTTTTTGTGGAAAAATCATGGAAAATTAGCCCACTGGGCGAACATTAGCCCCTAAAATTTTCCATGCCATTAGGAAATCATCTAGGCCACAAAAGATAAGAAGAAGGCAACAAAAGGCATGAATACATTCACCATCAAAATATAACTCAAACTGCAGTGATGAAAATAAGCTTTCCAAGAGGTATCTAATTTCTTTCTAGATTTTTTCCATGGCCTAAAAGATGTTATAGAAAAGGGAGAAAGGCATGAAGTCAAGTTGAGGGCCTACCCTTAGCTCAGACTATCATTTCTGCTCAAAACAGGTTCAAATAGGATACTACAAGGTTTCCTATAACTACTACAGGAATTACTTACTGCAGGGTTTCCCATAGTTACTACGGGAATCAATACAGGATGTCCTAGTTCTCATCTAAAGGCATTTTTAAGGTCTCATAGGTGTCCAAATGGTGGAAGAGGGTAGTATTAAGTTGGAAAAGGATGTGGAAGACCTTGCCAAATTGAAAAACATTCAAGAACCCATCTTGAATAAGGGGAAAAAGGCAAGCTAACGGTCTCAAGAAATGATGTGATTTCTCTATGCACAAACAGTTCTAGAAAAATGAGTGAAAATGGAATGAAGGTTTCAAGGGAGAGGATATGAATGAAATGGATCTACAAGACAACAAAGTTCACTTTCAAAGAGGAAAGTTATGTGTTTTTTCTTGAAAGACTGTTAAACAATCATGAAAAGGACAACTAGATTTTTGTGCTTGTCCTTGTAGAACTTACAACAAAGATTCTTAAGAGAAAGGACTGAGGAACGCTTAAGAGAGAGGCCACTAGGGCCATGAATGAGGAGCAATGAGGTAACTAAGTTTCTCAGAGGATGAGAAACACATTCATCGAGGGGGTATGATGGACCTCTAAATTAGACATACATTAAGGCCCATCTGACCATCCTTCAGCACATTAAACCTCTCTTTTTGCATTAGATATTGTATTTTTAGCTTTAATATGTTCACTTGGAAGGTTTATGGATAATTTAATATTTGCGCCTAATATTATTTATTTTTGTGGAATATTGTCAGAATATTGGACAGATTATGAAGATTTGGAGGAGGAGATAATTTAGGGACTTGCTCCCTACTACAGGAGGATCAATATTAAATAATAAATCAAGAATATATTCTTAAATAATTGTGCATATTCTAGAGTTCCAATGATTGAGAAAATATAAGAATGTGTTCCCTATCATTTAATGTAGATTCCCAGTATTGGGAACTAGATCCACTAATTAAGGGATTTTGGTGGGGAAGCTTCCTCATTTCATGGGAAATGCTTCCTAATCATTTTGTATAAGTACCAAGTAGAATTTTCTTCTAGGGGTTTCTATTTATTAGTCTTCCTGTGGAGAGAACTCGTATTTTTGTAGCTCCGTTGTCATTTCTTGCAGGGATGTAATTGTATTGACAGAAATAATGAAAATTGGTGTCATGTTCAACTTGTAAATATTGGTCTCCTTCATAGGACTCTTAGTTTCCTTGGGTTTGGCCATCCATAGAGCCTCATATCCATTTTGTATCATTTAATTTTCTTCATTTTACTTCTTATTCACATGCATCTCTTGTTCTTTCCTTTTTTCTATTTCTACATTTAGTATTAATTATTTCTTGTTGTGAGATTGGGTTAAATAGTTAAAGTAATTTATTTTGCAGGATCACAACCATCATTTTGGAAGTTCATATTAATCATTGAGCTACTTGGATTACTTTTTTTATTCCCAAATCTAGATTTTGTAAGTCCCTTATAGCAAATAATAATAAATTTATGCTACTTTTTAGAACTTGCTAAAAAGATTCAATCACATTGATTCCACTTGAATTAGATCACACACGAATTCTATTTCATAATAAAATTTATTCCATTGCATTTGAACTTGATTAGGTTATCCATTTGTGTAGGTTTTAACCCCGTACAGAAATTACCTACATATGAATTCTAAAACATAGAAAAATAAACAATGCGAGAGCATAACACATAAAACACATATACACAAAGATTTTCCCACTGGATCCCAAAATCGAGACTACTAGCTTGATTTTTCATTATGTTCCTTTCAATGTTACAATACATATTTATATATACCGAAGCATCCAATGCCATGGACCAAAAACCATTACGTCCAATACCATGGACCGAAAACCATCACGTCCAAAAAAAAAAACATGTGCGAAAATCATGCACAAAACAATAGGTGGGTCCGCCTAACCTAACATAGGGTCCAAAACCAAAATTTTTCGGGGTGCTACTTGGTGGGCTCCAGTATTATAGCAATGATGTTGCAACTCCTAGGACTCCCTTCTTTACTTTTATCAACCCAGTTGTTCGTAACAAACTTCAAAGCGACGGTGCTATATGCACAAGTAGTAGCTCTTGCCGCAGACTGTCACTTGATCAGCTAGCACAAGTTCACTAGGAGCTTAAGCCAACTTCTATGAGCTCTTAGAAGAAGCTTTTAACTATGATGGATGAAAGCTAACTCAAAATAGGCTAGTATACTTGTAGAAAGAAGTTGAAAGATGAAAGGAAATGCAAACCCTAACAAACCCTAGTTTTCCTAATTAACCCTACTGGTGCAAGAAAAGATATGAAAGTTGCTAAAATGGATGCCATTGACTCTTGGAAAGGTAAAATACATGTGACTAAGCTACTTATAAAGTTAAATCTGGAAAAAAGCATCTTTTTGCATAATTATTATGCATGTGCTTTAACTGTTTTTGACTGTGCAGAGGTTGATTGGAAAAAAGAAATGGTGTGGGTGCTTGCAGGAGGTTGGGAAGGTGGGAAGAGGGCCTAAGGGGTCCCTAGCACCCTTCTAGAAAATTTCACAGCGATAAGATCTCGAAAAACTGCTCATGTGAACTTCTATAAGAAGTCTGTAGGGGTTCTATAGGAAGTTCTATAGGAACGGCCGAAAGTGGATTTTAGAGGGTTGGTGGAAAAACGGTGGGAAAGTGGAAATGAAGGATGGATAAGGATGTTAAGGGGTTTAGGACCCGGTAAATGAAGCTAAGGAGTGATGAAGGTGGTTCAATTTGTTCAAGGATGGAAAGAGCAATGTTGCACAAGAATGTAGGAATCACGACAAATTGGAAAAGTGTGGCAAATGAAGGGAAGGAATCTTGGATTAGGGGTTGGAGTAGGTTGTATGATGGAAGAAGGGTAGGTAGGGATGTATTACAAGTGCTCTGCACACTATTTTTCAAAATTGATCAAACAAATACTGTCAAAACCAGAGATCTATCTATTTTGACGTAATCTGACCTAAAAACTAGAAACATGATGAATATAAGTTTATAGACAGGAAATCATGCAAGATAACTATGGAAACTAAGCAAGAATAGATCTAAACATGAAATTATAACTGGTATCAACTTTTCCTCCTTAAAACCTAACACTAGCAAGTGCATAGGAAGGAAAAAATAGTGCTTTTGTGGCAGCAAGTATGCCTTAGTCTCAGCTCATGATCCCAAGGTGGGAGAGATGAAATCGAGGACTGCTTGATGGCATTTTTTTAGATATTTTCTGTCACCAAACTATGAAATCAACCTAAAGCATAAAACTATCTTAATCATCAAAAACAACCTAAGTAACAAAGCAAGATCTTAACCTAAATAACATAAATTATTCTATGAATGCAAGGAAAACACATAAAAGTACACAAAGGAGGTATTGGCACTTGGGTTGGGACCAACCCCAAGAGCTACAACCTCCTAAGAAAGCTTAGAGCTGGTGCAAAGTGAAATTTATCTCCATTACTAAAACAATAATCATGTCACAAAACTGTTTACAACAATAGCTCGAAAATAAGCTGAAATGCAGAGCTGCACTAAAGTGCGGAAAACAATTGTTCAATAGCTAATCTACCAAGGCTTGAAGCCTTCCTACTTATGCTCCACGAGGACTCCCAACAACCCTCCTTAACTTTAGGGGCTTGGCTGCTCAATACTGCAGTTAATCAGCCACTTCACAAAATCTGCTTGGCTGCCCCTTGAAATCATCTTTGGTGGGTTGTTGAACTCCAAGCTGATGGTGGAGAACTTGAGGAAGGGGTCATTTAGTGCAGGAGACACCCTTCCTACAAATCCTCAGCCTTGTTCCTTCGTATTTGGTTGTCAACTTTCTCATAAATGCTTGACCTTGGTCCAAAAGATGTCCAAAAATCTGCAATAAGTACGTATTAGACTTTGTGGTCAAATGACTATTCTCATTCATTCAATTAACATAAATATATTCAAAAGCATGCATAAAACTATGAAGAATGGTGGATTAATCGAGAATAATAGGCAAAATGAGCCCATAAAGTTACCCATTTTTGGGGCTCATCATCACCCCCTGTTGAATGTGTTCCTCATCCTCTGAGCAACTAATCCAGCTCATCATCTTTGATTGCTTTGGTTTCCTCTCTGACCTCCCAGGCTTCTGAGGTGATGTCCTCTTATTGGTCATGAAACCTTGCATTTCTCTCCACTTCCTCCCATTGCCTGTGTTCTTCTTCTTCTTTGACCCATTCCCACAGTCCTAAAAGCAATGGGGGACTGAAATTTAGGCCAATCCAGTTGGCCTTCAGATTTTGCATTGACTATTTATAAAGTGGTACTCTGGCCAAAGCCTCCCACATCCTTGTTGGGGAGTGGTACTCTCTTATTTTCAGACTATGGGACAATGTGTTCCATCTCCTTATGCAAGCATGAATGCAGTTATCACCAAATAGTATTTCCATGTCTTCAAAGTGAGCAATGGCCTAAGCTTTCCTTTCAGTGTAGTCTGGGAGAACCTGAGGGTTGTTGGAAAGGTGCTAATGGGCATATAATAAAGCTGAGGGATCTTATGGTTCTTCTCTGATCATGAGTCTCTCACCTAGCTCCTTGTCCATAACTTTCCGAATTTTTGCTGCCCTCTTTTCCTCATGGTTTAACCAAGAGGTCATGGCCATGAGCTATACATCTCCCAATGCAACATTGGGGTCCCATAGATTCATGTTTGGAAGTGCCAAGTTGTGTAAATAGAATTCTATTAACTTGGCCTTATCTTTAGTTGAGCTACTGCCACACAAATACATGAACTGATTGTGATTCTGGAATGGAATGGTGCACCTTTGGGTCAGTGTGTTAATTTGAAATTGCAACCATTGATCTTCAAGATATAATGCATATGACTTAGTAGGTTTCCTACATTGTAAGGCTTCTATTACCCAGCTGGCCATGCAGGCCATTTGGGCTTCTTTCCCTTGCACCTATTGTTTTAAAACCTGTATTTCTTCTGTTACCTGTGACTCCTTTTCCTGTAGCAGTTTTGTCAGCATCTCAACATCAGCTTGCAGCTTTTACTCTCCCTGTTGTTCCTCAGTTGTTTCCTTGTCTGCTGGAGGTCCTTCTTGCTGCTGCTGCTCTCCTAAAATGGATGGCCTATCTTCCTTATGACCTTCCTGTAGCTTCAACTGCTTTTTCAACAACTCATTCTCTTCCTGTAGTTTGGCTCTTTTACTACTTTCTATGTGCCTCACCATGGAAAACTCTTTTCTTGATTCTTTTAGTTATTCTTCCAGGTGGCCTATGTTTGCAACACCTTTGGATTTGGCAATCCTCATCCAAGTGTTAGTCCTAACCCGTTCTTGTTCCAATGCAAAGAAAAGTGGTATAGCAAACTTCTGTGGGATGATCTTCCCACCGTCTAACAAGTTGTAATATGATCCCAAGCTAGGTTGAGGGCTTGGTTCTAGTATCTCCTCAGTCTTGTCATCTCCTTGTGTTTGTTTGGCTACCTTCTCCTCAAATTTCTCTGTCTCTTTTAACTTAGCCATAGTTTCTTGTAGAGATGTCTCAGCTTCCTGTAGAGCTACCTTTGAGTTCATCATACCGATTCTCTCTCCCCAGGTGGAGGTTTTTGGGCTTCCTCTTTTATAGGTGATAGATATCTTGGAAGGAGACTCTTCCTTCTGTTTAGGGGTAGTGTCCTCAATGACAATTGGTTCCTTTGATTGTGGATGGGGTTTGCCCACTTTGATCCTTGTGCTTCTCCTGGTTTTAAATTACATGGAGGTTTTTCTCTTTCTCTTTCCTTTTTGTTTTGTAGGTGTGCTTAATGCAGCAAGCACAGTTGCTGCCTCCCTTGCCAACGTCTTAGGAGATTTCTCTTGCTTCTGTTCTTTTTCTTCTCTTCATGTAGAAGTCTCTGTGTCCACTATTTCTGTCTATGTTACTGATATCTCAGGGTGTGTCTTTCCCTTTTCTTTCTAGGTGCCTACTTTGGCTGTGGCAGCCTTCATTTGGGCTTTCTCGGCCCTTTCCTTTCTAATATGTTTCCTTCTTTCCCTTGTTGTTTTTGTTGTTGTTTCTTCCTTTGTTTTAGGCTCAGCAGTTTTTTCCAATTCTTCTTTTTCTTTCTGTTCTTTCTCTGTTTTTCCCTCTGCTTGAATGTCCTATGCTCCCTCATCATTTTTCTTCTCAATTTGTTTAGTTTGCTCCCCCTCCTCACTGCTAGATGCCAGGGTGATGTTCTAAGCCAAAGTTCTAATGTTATCATACTTGGACATGTTTCTGAAGATTTCCTAAGATATGGGGACAGTATAGGTGTGTAAAGCATCTTCTACCAATAGTTTGATGACCCCATTGTGGGCCAACTGATCTGGGATCCCTTCATTTAGCTTTGTACCACATTCAATTAAGGACTGAAGAAGGAAATATGGGATGCTCAGCTTCTTGGCTAGAGGCAAGTCCAACCCATACCTTAGTTCATGTAGCAACCTAAAATGATATCCATAGATGATGCTAAACCTCCCTTCACATGCGATATACTTCATAATTTGATAACTAACTTCACTCCAGAGAGGAGGCAAGCTTGTCCTTCTAACCCCATTTTTCTCTTCTACAGGATGCTCCTCGGGCAGAAAAAATGTTTTCTTAGCAAGTTGGCCCAATGATCTCTCCTCTTTTCTCAAAGGGAGCCCCAATGGTAGACTAGTAATTCTACTGATGGGCTCAGGGGTAAGTTATAGGGTCAAACCCCTAAAACTAATTGTGGCATCTGTCTTCAAATGTGGTTTCAGGGACATTAAAAACTCTTCAGTTATCTCCTCATCATAACCCTGAATTTTTTCAAAGAAGGATATCTAATTTGCCTGGGTGGAAAGGTCCACTGCGTTAGGGTGATCGTGCAACTTGCTAAAGTCTGAGTGTTCTTTCCTTATGAATCCACCTGGCATGGTGTTGAGTGCTCTTTTTATGGTTTAACCAGAAAAGAAAATGCTCAGGAAAACAAACAGTAAATCACTGAAACAAATGATCGTTGAATTCAGTTTCTTTTGAACCTAAGAAGGAATTTCTCGTGTGTTCCTTACAATATCAAATAGCAATAATTCCCTTGTTTTAAAACTACTATCACTCAGAATCTGACTGTCTATTTATGAAAATAAAATTTTTGCTTTTACAGAATAGAGAATAAGGACACAAGTTCTCTTCTCAACACATAGATAGATATGTAAATTCAGTTTTTTCACACACACAGGTTGGCCTCTACTACTGCATGTCTTTTACAGGAGAATTTAAAGAATGTTGAGGAGATTTCCAATTCAGAGAAAAACTGGGTAAACTCGGTGAAATACGCAGGCAGACTTTCCCTTTTTTCTCAATGCACAGGCAGACTTTTACTCTCTTTTTTCAATCTAATGGTGTGTTCAATTCACCACCTTGCACAAACAAATCATGCACATAGAAGTTTTCTCGAGCCTACCTCGTTTGGACCTTGAAATTTGACAAAAATTCTTGGTTTTCCTTCTACAAAGTTGTTCTCTGCCTTTCCTGTAGAAATATCCCGGCTCCTGTAGAATGAAAATGTTCTTCCGACAGAGCCCGATAAGCAGGAGATTTTTGAAAATAGGCAGAAAACTGGTGGACGATGACTGGTTAACTACTCTAAAAGTGGTGGATGCGTGGTGTAGAATGAACAAAGGGTGGTGCATGTTTCAACTGAGCGTCTTTTAACTACGGCGTGATTTGTGGTGAGGGGATGAGGTGGCCAGACCAGACCGTTGATCTGACATCACAGCCATAATGTTTCTGCATGTTTCTGACCACCATCATCTCCTTTCTACCATTATCCACCACCACCACTACCATTCCCAACAATTTCTCCCTGAATGGACACTCCACACGTGCTGGCTGCACATCTAATCGGCAGTTTTGAAAGTAACGAGGTTCGTTTGGATTCCACAAGGAGGTGTAACTGGCCGAGGGTGGCCAATTTACTGGCCACTGATTCCACTCAATCCGAACCATTCCCATAGTCATTGAATCTTAAAATATGATTTATGCAATTGAAGAACAAGTTTAGGCACTTACCTGTGTGGTCACAGCCATGTTATGCATATTTCGGATTTTGGAAGGCATTCCTTCATTTGTTGTTCCTGCATGCACACTGCATGCTTGGCCTCGGCTATTGCTAATGTTCACCTATTCAAGTATAGCTCAATGCATGTTTCTTTTTCCATACTTTGTTGTTCCTGTCTCTGGAGTATGTCTTTCAGAGGGATCAGCTGGTATAGGAATCCTATAGGATGTCCTATAGCTGCTTCTCCTCCTGGAATGCAAGCTACAATGAGTAGGGTTACACTGTTGATGAGGGTCTCAACTGATGAGGAGTCTAGATGGAGGGTATCATGTATGGTGAGTGACTAACTGCTATTTAGATTTGTCATTAAAATTTTACACTGGCAGCATGAAGAAAACAATATTTCTGTGTGTGACTGTGTAGGGACATAAAAAAATGAGTGCAATTAAGGTGTACAGGGATGGGAAAAGGGAAACATATGGTGATGGATGGAAGCAAGGATGTTTATAGGCCTCATAAATAGATTCCCAACCTTTGGGTCCTCTTCTGAGATCGATTTTGGCTTGTCTGTAGGTTCTACAAGATCTTCTTGTAGAAGACACAGAACTTCCTGTAGAAGGTGAAATCTTGGCCCGAATGAGACCAAATCTTAGGAAAGGGTAATGGTCATCGAAGAATGGATTATGAGGGATGCTTGAAGCCTAGTGCTGACCTCTGTATTTGTCTTATACAATCCTCCTAACCTGTAATGTCCTTCCTACAACCTACAATTTATTCAACAAAAATTAGGTTTATTTTTATTTTTATTTTTATTTTTTATTTTTTATTTTTTCTCTTTTTCTTGTTTGAGACAACTGGGGTGCCTCTAGAGGTTTTCACCCTCACTATCTGCCCTGGGTGCCTCCAAGAGGTTTTCACCCAAGGATCTTTTATTCTTTTACTCTTTTTTCTGTTTTTTCTTTTTTTTTTTTTCCTTTTTTTGTGTTCAAGGAGTAGGTGGAGTGGAGATAGGGGCCTACTCCACTACCAACACTGATTTATCCAGAGTTTCAATGAATTCCTACTATGAAATGGGCTTCCTATAGATTTTCAATCAATACCCATTGACGAGCATGGGGATGGCTTCTTCATCAATGGTCCTGATAAGGACTGAACCATTTTCGTTGCATTTCTCCACTATATATGGTCCCAACTATCTTGTCCTCATCTTTCCTTTGAAATCATTGTATCTTGAATCATACAACAATGCCCAATCTCCTGGCTAAAATTGCTTTTCTTTAAGGTGCTGGTCATGCCATATCTTTCTTTGAAGTTGGACCACCTTTGAGTGGAGAAGGGCCTGCATTATTTGTTCATCTAATCCATTCAATTGCATTAATCTTTCCTGTTGTGCATAGCTGAGATCTAGGTCCAGCTAAGCTGCCAACCTCAATGTGTTATATTCAAATTCTATGGACAACAAAGCCTTCTTCCCGTAGACCAGCTCGTAAGGTGTGAAACCTGTTGTAGTTTTCAAGTAGTGTTGTAGGCCTAGGTGGCCTCAACCAAGCGACCTGCCCAATCTTTTCTAAGGTTGCTCACCACTTTAGTCAAATCCCTTCCAAAGCTTGGTTAGTGACTTCCATCTGTCCATTTGCTCATGGATGATAAGGAGTGGAAGTTATGTGCTTAATATTGTGATGAGCGAGTAGGTCTTCAATCAGGTTAGAGGTAAACTGACTTCCTTGATCTGTGGCTAATTCTCTTGGGTAACCAAACTTGTAGAAGATATTTTCCCTCAAAAACTCAGCCACTTTTTCTTTTGTTGCTGCCTTGATTGCCTTTGTTTCTACCCACTTTGTCAGGTAGTCCGTGCACACAATGATGTAAGACTTTTGTCTTGAAGGAGGGTTGATAGGACCCACAAAGTCCATGCCCCACTTCTCAAATGGCTTGAAATTCACTTGAGGTTGGAGGGGCATTTCATCCCTTGGAGTCGGTTTCCACATCCTTTGACATCAGACACATTGGCTAATGTATCTCCTGACATCTTGATGAAGAGGAGGCCAATAGTAGCCTGTCTATATAATTTTGAAGGCGGTTCTTTTTGCTGCAAAGTGGCCTCCACAGGGCCCATCATGACAGGTTATGAGGATGTCAAAAACTTCCTCCTCCTTGACACAATGCCTCAAAATCTGATTCGGGCCAAGCTTAAACAAGTTGCCCCCGATCCGAGTGAATGGGGTGATTTTCCTCACGATCTTGCTCTTCTCTTTTGAGGATAGGTGTGGTGGGAACTGTGCTAAAACCAAGCAATTTGCTATATCAACAAATCATGGAGAGAGTACTGAAATAGCAAACAGGTGTTCATCTGGCATTTGATCATCCACCATCCCTTCTTCACCTACAGGAAAATCTAGTCTAGACAGAAAATTAGCAACAACATTTTCCTTACCTAGCTTATCAACAATGGTCAAATCAAATTCTTGTAATAAAAATAACCATCTAATGATACGAGAATTTACATCAGGTTTATTCATCAAATACCTAATTGCAACATGATCGATGTGTATGAATTTTTGATATCCAGTGATGTAGTGTCTGAACTTGTTTATGGAATGGACTACAACTAGGAGATCTTTCTCGATTACGGTATAGTTTAAATCTGCCTTGGATAGGTTTTTACTGACAAAATATATGGCATACAGTAGCTTCTCTTCAACTTGTCCTAAGGCTACTCCTATGGCTTTGTTCGAGGCATCTGGGTGAATGTGGAAAGGTAGGGCCCAGTTTGGACCTCTCAAGATTGGGGCGGTTACCAGCATACCTTTCAATGCATCCAGAGCCTCTTGACAGTTGTTAGTCCATATAAACTCAACATCTTTCCCCAAAAGGCCAAATAATGGAGAGGCTAGTTTACTGAAATCTTTAATGAATCTTCTATAATATCCTGCTAAGCCTAGAAAACTCTGAACATCTCTTACTTTTTAAGGAGGTGGAACCCTTTAGATGATAGCAATCTTGTTGGGATCCACCTATAGTCCTTACTGGGAAATTGTATGACCTAGCACGGTCCCTTCAGTCATCAGGAATTCACATTTTTTAGGACTGAGGGACAGGTCCATTTTAATACACTTTTTTAAAACTTTTCCCAGGTTAGTCAATGCTTCTTGGAAGTTGGACCCATAAGGAGTAAAGTCATCCATATAGATTTCCACCGAATCATGAACCAGCTCAGGAAATATGCTCAGTACTGCTCTCTGGAAAGTGGCAGGAGTGTTTCATAACCCAAAGGGAAGGACTCGGTGGCAAAGGTACCCCATGGACAAGTGAAAGTAGTCTTATCTTGGTCTTCCGGGTTGATTTGGATCTGATTATACCCGCTAAACTCATCTAGGAAGGAAAATAACTTTTTCCCTGCCAGGCCATCTAACACTTGATCTATGAAAGGCAACGGGAAATGGTCCTTCTTGGTAGCTTTGTTAATTTCTCGATAATCTACACAGATTCTCCACTTCCCGTTTTTCTTGGGTACAAGCACGAAAGGAGAAACCCACTCGCTGTCAGAGATGGGGTAGATGAATCCTGCATCCAGCAACTTTTGTAGTTCTTCTTTGAAAATTTCTTTAAGGGTCGGATTCATTCTCCTTTGAGGCTTCCT
Source organism: Pinus taeda (assembly GCA_000404065.3). Classification (NCBI taxonomy): domain Eukaryota; kingdom Viridiplantae; phylum Streptophyta; class Pinopsida; order Pinales; family Pinaceae; genus Pinus; species Pinus taeda. Next base: position 66,555 of record APFE030028950.1, read on the forward strand.
GACTGGTTTACAGTCCTCTTTAATGCAAATTTGATGGGTACAGACTGAAGGGTGGACTCCTTTCATCTCCTTATAGCTCCAAGCAAAAGTATCCAAATGGCGATTCAATAAGCTACACAACTCCTTCTCCTGAGAGGGGGATAGGGATGAGTTGATCTTCAAGGTTATTTTAGGGCCAAATTCCACATTTTTAACTCGGAGAGAGGTCGGATCAGCCACACAGAGATCCACTAAAGCACAAGCTTGGGTGTCTTCTACCAACTTTCTAATGGCAGCACATTGGGAGGTGGACTTTGAATCAAATTCTCAATAAGATCATCCTTGGTTTGAGGACCTCCCCTGGTGGATTCCACTGTGCACAATGGTGCAGAGTATACTTCATCCTCATCTTCCTCCTCCAACCAGAGAGGTAAGTCATGTTCTAGCAGAGGTTGGGTAGGAGGATATAGGACTAGTTGTTTGGACATAGGCCCATTCTTAATGCTCATGCTCCCAGCTCGAGAGCTGATGTAAGTATTTGTAGTAGCTAATCAAGGCCTTCCCAAAATTAGGGGGTATCCAGTGAGTTTTGCCTTTGGTTGAAGGACGAAGAAGTTCGTAGGGTACTCCTAAGAATCAATGGAGACCATGACATCTTCCACAATCCCTTCGGGGGTCACGGTGGAGTGGTCTCCTAACTGCAGTACTGTCGAGGTCTTTCTTAGGGAAATCTAAAGGTTGAGTTTGAGCATAGTGTCCCTAGTCATCACATTAATGACAACCCCTAGATCAATCAGGGTGTGGGGGATTATGGTGCCATTGATGTGGACATCGACTACAAGACTCTTAGGGTCCAGATATTTTGGACAGATTACTTGTCCCAACATCAGGTCAGATAATTTTCCTATGACATTGATAGTTGGGGCATCTCTCTTACACTTTCCTGGGTGCCTGAAACACTTCTCTTTGATCAATTTGTTGTATATTGGTACATCTTTTATGGCCTGGAGAAGTGGTATTTTTACACATAACTGTTTAATTTCTCCTAGAAGTTCAACCTTTTCTGGGTTTGGTTGCGTGGTTCCAGTTAGTCTCTCAGAAAATGGTGGGATGGCTTTGGGTTCACTTTCCTGTTTCTCTTCCTCATCCTCCTTAGGAGGAGGTTGGCTATCTGGGAGGACCTTCCTAGGTTGTAGGTTGATCTCCTGAATCTCGACAACATATGTAGGGCATGTTGTCTCTCCAGTATATAGACGCTAGGCCTATCTGTTATTGGGGTTTGTGTTCATTTGAGCAAGCATCTGGGGTTGTCTTGGAGGAGCAGGAGGTAATGGTTGTGGTTGAGCAGGTGGTGGAGGAGGAATAGAAGGAGGAGAGTTTTATTGGGGCCTCCACCCCTGTTGATGTGCATTCTACTAAGGTTGTGGCTGAACATGAGAATGAAACGAATGAGCAGCAGGTTGAGTATGGTATTAAGATGGATATGACCAAGGAGGGGGTGCAGACCAAGAAGTGAGCAAGGGGACCCCAAGAGGGTATGTGAGTGGATTGGCTGGGGTTGTAATAAGTCTGGGATGTCCCTTGCATCCCTTGCAGGTAAGGTCTGGGTCCATGTGGCCTCCTTTGGTTTAGGAAGTAGAGTGGTTCAGTGGCTCCTTCAGCGCCTTGGTACATGGCTTTAAGTCCAGGTAAGGGTGGGCACTAGTTTGTAGGGTGGTCTGCCTCACAAACGAAACATATCTCTACGGAGTGCAATGGACACTCATTCCTAGGATGCTTCCTTATGCATCTAGGACAAAATATGGCCAAAGCTCTCTTAGCTTCCTCTTGCTTCTGTTGGATTCGGAAGGTATAAATTTGCATGAAATGGTCTACCTCACCTCACTTTTAAGGTCTTCCATCTAATTTGCAAACTCATGTTTGGAGAAGGTAGCACTGGCTGAAAGCTAATTCCCCCTACCTCTTTTCCGCGCTGCCCTAGAATGGTTTCTAAACACAGTCTTTATGTCATCGTAAAGTAGTTGGAAGTTGTCTCCTCCAACCAGCAAATGGAGGGTATCTAGAAGGTCTTCAGGGACTCCTCGGAGCAGAACCAACTTTAGAGATTCGGGGTCAAGTGTGCACCTGACCCTTTTATAACTAAGTTGGAACCTTTCTTCATAGTCTTATAAAGATTCATCACTTCCCATGGTCATCCGAAAGATTTTTCCCTTTGTTTCCTTTGACCTATGGTAATCCTGATATTTGTTGTTAAAGGCTTGCTGCATCTGAGCCCAAGTTGTGATATTGTTTCCAGGTAACCCCATGAACCAACGTAGTGTTGCATCCTTGAGGGTAGAGGGAAATAGTTTCAACTTGTGCTCATCTTCTGCATAGTTATAAGTTCGACAAAGGATAGAAAAATCAAACAAGAAGGTATCAAGGTCTTTAGTGTTCAATCCATGGAAGTGAGGTAAGGCTGAGGGACTTATGTTCTTCATTTTTGTGTCCCCATTGGTCTCTTGGATGGGAAAGGCACCTTCTATTCTCTCCTCATTTCTTATACCATTTCTGTGTTTAGCCATGGTCTCAAGAGGAATGTTTTCTTGCTCTTCTTCTATTAGAGGATCTTCGTATATCTTTGGAGGTTCACTGCCACTAGAGGAGAGAGAAGGGTGACTCAGTGATGTGGTGGGGGTGTTGGGTAAGAAGTTTCCTGAATTGTTTTTGTTCGTACAAGGCATGAAAGGAAATATTTTTTGTTGTTTTATGTGTTTTTCTCTGCTTGTACCTGCAGAACTGAAATTGATTGAACAAAAAATTACAACTAACTAAAATAAACCTTGCTGGAATGAAAATTGCAGAATTGAAATGAAAGCAGGGAATAACTAATCTATGTTGTTGAAATGAAATTGCAAAAATGAAATGCTAGGCTACACTTGCAGAATTGAAATGCTAATCTACACTTGCAAAATTGAGATGCTAGTCTAGGAAAGCAAGAAATGTCTAATCTACTGTTACGGAAATTAAATTGCAGAATTGAAATGAAACAATTACTCTACTCTTGCTGAAATAAACTACTTTGCAGAAGGTTGTAGTAGAAGATAGAAGAAAAGCAGCAATCACAAATACTCTAACGCTTCCCCGGAAACAGCGCCAAAAATATGGTGGGCTCCAGTATTGCAGCAATGATGTTGCAACTCCTGGGACTCCCTTCTTTACTTTTATCAACCCGGTTGTGTGTAACAAACTTGGAAGCGACGGTGCTATATGCACAAGTACTAGCTCTTGCTACAGGCTATCACTTGATCAGCTGGCACAAGTTCACTAGGAGCTTAAGCCAACTTCTATGAGCTCTTAGAAGAAGCTTTTAACTGTGATGGATGAAAGCTAACTCAAAAGAGGCTAGTCTACTTGCAAAAAGAAGCTGAAAGCCGAAAGGAAATGCAAACCCTAAAAAACCCTAGTTTTCCTAACTAACCCTACTAGTGCAAGAAAAGAGATGAAAGTTGCTAAAATGGATGCCATTGACTCTTAGAAAGGCAAACTGCATGTGACTAAGCTACTTCTGAAGTAAAATCAGGAAAAAGCATCTTTTTGCATTTTTGAGTAATTTTGCATAATTATTATGCATGTGCTTTAACTGTTTTTGACTGTGCAGAGGTTGATTGGCAAAAGAAAATGGAGTGGGCACTTGCAAGAGGTTGGGAAGGTGAGAAGAGGGCCTAAGGGGTCCCTCGCACCCTTCTAGATAATTTCACAGTGATCAGATCTCGAAAAATTGCTCACGTGAACTTCTACAGGAAGTCTTCAGGGGTTCTACAGGAATGGTCGAAAGTGGATTTTAGAGGGTTGATGGTGGAAAAACGGTGGGAAAGTGGAAATGAAGGATGGATAAGGATGTTAATGGATCTAGGACCTAGTAAATGAAGCTAAGGAGTGATGAAGGTGGTTGGATTTGTTCAAGGATGGAAGGAGCAATGTTGCACGAGAATGTAGGAATTAGGGAAAAATGGAAAAGTGTGGCAAATGAAGGGAATGAATCTTGGATTAGGGGTTAGAGAAAGTTGTATGATGGAGGAAGGGTAGGTAGGGATTTCTTATAGGTACTCTGCACACTATTTTCCAAAATTGATCAAACAAAGACTGTCAAAACCAGAGATCTATCTATTTTGACCTAATCTGACCTAAAAACCAGAAACATGATGATCAGAAGTTTATAGACAGGAAATCATGTAAGATAACTATGGAAACTAAGCAAGAATAGATCTAAACATGCAAGTACAACTGGTATCAACTTTTCCACCTTAAAACCTAACACTAGCAATTGCATAGGAAGGCAAAAACAATGCTTTTGTGGAAGCAAGTATGCCTTGTTCTTAGCTCATGGTCCCAAGGAGGGAGAGATGAGATCAAGGAATACTTGACGACTTTTCAGATATTTTTTGTCACCAAAATCTCAAATCAACCTGAAGCATAAAACTATCTTAATCGTCAAAAACAACCTAAGTAAGAAAGCAAGATCTTAACCTAAATAACAGAAAAACACATAAATGCAAGGAAAACACCTAAAAGTACACAAAGGAGGTATTGGAACTTGGGTTGGGCCCAACCCCAAGAGCTATAGCCTTCTAAGAAAGCTCAGAGCTGCTGCAAAGTGAAATTTATCTCCATTACTCAAAAAATAATCATGTCACAAAATCGTTTACAACAAGACCTCGAAAATGAGCTGAAATGCAGAGCTACACTAAAGTGTGAAAAAACATTGTTCAATAGATAAACTACCAAGGCTTGAAGCCTTCTTACTTATGCACCATGAGGACTCCCAACAACCCTCCTTAACTTTAGGCGCTTGGTTGCTCAATGCTGCAATTAATCAGCCACTTCACAAAATTTGCTCGGCTGCTCCTTCAAATCATCTTTGGTGGGTTATTGAACTCCAAGCTAATGGTGTATAACTCGAGGAAGGGGTCATTTAGTGTAGGAGACAAACTTCCTACAAATCCTCAACCTTGTTCCTTCATATTTGGTTGTCAACTTCCTCATAAATTCTTGAACTTGGTCCAAAAGATGTCCAAAAATCTGCAATAAGCATATATTAGACTTTGTGGTCAAGTGACTATTATCATTCATTCAATTAACATAATAGATTCAAAAGAATGCATAAAACTATGAATAATAGTGGATTAATCAAGAATAATAGGAAAAATGAGCCCATAAAATTACCCATTTTTTGGGCTTATCACTGCCCCAGACCCCATAAAGTGGGGTTACGGGTGCCCTTCAAACCCTCCATTAACTACATGGAAAGAATATAACACAACCCAACATTCTCCCACTTGTTGTTTTTTTTCGACAAGGGGCCACAAGAGAGATTAGTCATTTTCTCAGCCCTGAAATGCCCATTGTCTCTCTACACCAAGAGAACTTCTCAGACATCACGGATTTTGTCAATGCATCTGCAGTATTCTTCAAAGTGTCCACCTTTACTAGCAACACCTTTTTGTCTTCTATCATATCCCTCACAAAGTGATACTAAACATCAATGTTCTTTGTCTTTGAATGATATGCAATGTTCTTTGCCAAGAAAATTGCACTTTGGTTGTCACAGTCTATCCTTATAGCTTCCTGTACTAACCCCATACTTGAACACAATCTCTACAACCAAACTGCTTCCTTGCTTGCATGAGTGGCTGCCATGTATTCT
>APFE030028950.1:72398-113337 GCA_000404065.3 Pinus taeda
TGTAGTTGATAGTGCCACTATAGATTGTTTCTTACTCATCCAACTGACTGCACCTCCAAATAAGTTAAACACATACCCACTTGTAGACCTTCTCTGATCCAGATCTCCAGACTAGTCTACATCAACAAAACCATGAATATCCAACACTCTATCCAATCCTGGTCTTCCTTGGTAGCACAAACCACAATCACTAGTGCCATGCAAATACCTGAAAACCCGTTTCACTGCTATCCAATGCTCCTTTCCTAGTTTTGACATAAACCTGCTCAATACTCCCACTACATGTGGAATGTCTGGTCTAATACATACCATTGCATACATCAGGCTACCAACTACACTTGTATATGGAACATGGGACATATCCTCTTCCTCTTCTTGTGTCTTGTGACATTGTTCAGCAGATAACTTTACACCTACAAGAATAGGAACCTTCATCGGTTTACTATCCTGCATATTAAACCTTTGCAATATTGTCTCGACATACTTCCTCTAGTTTAACCAAAGCTTCCTCTTTTCCCGATCTCTTTTAATTTCCATGCCCAAAATATAGTTTGCAGCCCCAAGATATTTCATGTCAAATTTGGAGGACAATTGGGTCTTCAAATCCTGGATAATTTCTTTGTCATTTCCAACTGGAAACATATCATCCACTTACAAGACTAAATAAATAACACGGTCACCAATTAATTTAAAATACACACAATGACCTACTTTGCTTCTAGTGAAGCCAAGTCCCCGTATAAATGTATCAAATTTCTGACACCACATCCTTGGTGATTGTTTTAACCCATACAGAGACTTCTTTAACTTGCATACTAGTTCTTTCTTACCCTTCACTGCAAAGCCTTCAGGTTGCTTCATGTAGATTTCCTCTTGCAGATCCCCATGAAGAAATGTTGTCTTCACATCCATCTGTTCTACCTCAAAATCAAAAGCAACAACAACAGATAAAAGTAAACTAATAGAAGTTACCTTGGAAACAAGAGAAAAAATATCGCCAAAATCAATTCCCGACACCTAGGAATAACATTTTGCTACCAAATGAGCTTTGTATTTCTCCACTTTTCCTTCTGCACTTGTCTTCTTTTTGAACACCCATTTGCTACCAATGGGTTTCCTTCCAGCTGGCAACTCCACCATATCCCAAGCCTCATTTTTGTGCAAAGATGCCATTTCATCAACCATGGCCTATTTCCAGAGTTTGCCATCCTCTGAATCTACTACTTCCTTCATAGTTCTAGGATCATCATCAGTAACAGACAAAGCAAAATTTAAAAACAAAGCAGATGGACTATACCTTTCTGGCTACCGTCTTTCTCAAATTTATCTTCTCACATCCAGAGTTTGTGGCTCTTCATCTTCTGATTCCTCCTCTGCTGTAGAGTCTGGTTCTTCCTCCTTTAGCTCAAACTCTATCTTCTTAGGCTCCTTTGATTGGACTTCATGTTTAATAACATCTTTCACCTCTCTGAACACCACATCTCAGCTGTACACATCCTTCCTTGTTACTGGGTTCCAAAGCTTATAACCCTTTAAAAAATCTTTATACCCAATAAAGATGCATTTTTCAGATTTTCTATCCAACTTGGTTTATTTCTCCTTTGGAACATGTACATATGCATCACATCCAAATACCCTCAGATGTGAAAGAGAGGGTTTCTTACCAGTCCATACCTCTTGTGGAGTCTTATCCTCCAACACTGACGAAGGTGACATGTTGACCAAGTAACATACAGTATCCACTGCCTCTGCCCAAAATTCATGTCCTAACCCTGCAGCACTGAGCATGCTTCTTTCTTTCCATCAACGTTTTGTTCATTATTTATGTAACTCCATTTTTCTGACGTGTATATGGAGTAGTCTTCTGCCGTGCTATACCACACTTCTTGCAGAATTCTTCAAATTCCTTACTGCAAAACTCTCCACCGTTATTTGTCCTTAGCACCTTTATCTTCTTCTTTGTCTGGTTTACCACCAAAGCCTTAAATTCTTTAAACCTGTCAAAGTCTTTAGATTTCTTCTTAAGGAAATATATCCATGTATTCCTTGAGAAGTCATCTATAAATTATACATAGTACACAGACTTACCCAATGATGGAACCTTTACAGGTCCAAACACATCACTATGCATAAGCTCTAATATCTGTTTCGCCCTCTTACTTCCAAAGGGAAAGCTCACCCGATTTTGCTTCCCATATACATAATTTTCACAGAAATCAAAATCCAGAGAGCTATTACTCATACCTTCTACCATACCTTCACCATGAAGTATTCAAAGGCCTTTCTCTGCAATATGTCCAAGCCTTTGATGCCATAACATGGTCCTCTCTCCAGAGACGACTAGACTTTTTGCTCCACTTTCAGGAACCACATAACTATTGCACCCATCAACAACAGTGCTACCTTGCAGCTTGTACAGAGTTCCAGTTCGAACTCCCCTCATCAATACCAGTGCTCCCTGAACCATCTTGTAGGTATCCTTCTTGAACACTGTTTTTACACCTGCATCATCCAGCTTGCTTATAGAAATCACATTTTTGGCCAACGCAGGAATATGTAGAACTATCAGAAGTGTTCTAACCCTTCCACCTTGCAAATTCAACTTTACTTTTCTGCGACCAATGATTCTAGCCTTCCCGTCATCCCTCAAGAAGACATCACCACCATCATATTTCTCATACTCGAAGAACCACTCTCTATGGGGAGTGAAGTGAAAGGATGCACCTGAGTCAATCAACCATGCCTCATGATCTACATGTGTACTTGAAGAAGCCAAGTACACATCCCCACCTTCATCTGAGGTGGTTTTCGCCTCTGTAGAAGGAGCATCATCAGATCCCTTTCCTTGATCAGGAGCTTTAGATTTATATTCCCTTCTGAAGTGCCCTTCCTTTCCACATTTCCAGCACACCAACTTTACAGGTTTTCTTGGAGATTTAGATCTCCCTCTAGACTTAGATATCCCACTCGATGAATTATTTTTGTTTCTATTCTGGGATCATCCTCGTACAGACAAGGCATCACCATTCTGGATCTCCATATTTATCTGTCTCATCTCCTCCGTCAGCAAGGATGAGACTATTTCATCAAAATGCAAGGCAGTTGCATTGCTACCTATTGCAATAACCAGAGTATCCCACGAACTTACTAGAGAACACAAAAAACTGATGCACTTATCTTCATCTGAAGTTTTAATATCAACAAATGCTAACTGACTTACCACAGTATTAAACGCATTTAGATGCTCTGTCACTGAGTCTCCATCTTTCATCCTCAGGTTATATAGCTTTTTCCGCTGGAACAGTTTATTCACCAAAGACTTAGATTGGTACAAAGTCCCTAACTTGTCCCACAAAGCCTTCACTGTAGCTTCCCCTGATACATTCAGCAATACTGAATCTGAGACACACAATCGTATTATGCCCTTTGCCTTCCGATCCAACTTCTTCCATTCTTCATTAGACACTCCCGTTGGTTTAGTACCCGGATGTACCGTGATCCACTGATCTTTATCCACCAACAGATCCTCCATCTTGAGTTTCCACAACTCAAAACTTTGACCATTAAATTTCTCGATCTCTATCTTTCCACTGCTCACCATCTTCTTTCGCCACCAGAATCGATCTCACAGATCTCCCACTGAACAGGGTCTACCAGATGCTTGAGAAAAACTCCTCAATAACAAAGGTGTCCCCTTGAAGCCAAATCTGCTCTAATACAAAATGTAGGTTTTAACCCCGTACAGAAATTACCTGCATACAAATTCTAAAACACAGAAAAATAAACAATGTGAGAGCATAACACATAAAACACATATACAAAGAGATTTTTCCACTGGATCCCAAAATCGGGACTACCGGCTTGATTTTTCATTATGTTCCTTTCAATGTTACAATACATATTTATACATGCTGAAGCATCCAATACCATGGAATGAAAACCATCGCGTCCAATACCATGGATCAAAAATCATCGCGCCCAAAAAAAAACATGTGCGAAAATCATGCACAAAAACATAGGTGGGTCCGCCCAACCTAACATAGGGTCCAAAACCAAAATTATCTGTTGCGCTGCCCTGGACCCCATAAAGTGGGGTTACGGGTTCCCTTCAAACCCCCTATTAACTACGTGGAAAGAATATAACACAACCCAACAATTTGATAGATTTACCAGCTCACTAGTTCTCGAATTTCTAGATTTTAGAATAGTAATTTTCTGCTATTTTTTTAGCATGGGTTAGCAAAGGTATTTTTGAGTGATTCCACTTGGAATGGAGACCTAATACATAATATTCGATAAAAAAAATTGTCCCATCCATTTTTTATTTGATTTTATTGGTCCTTCGATGAATTATAAATTCCTGTAGTAAATTTGCAACATCGTGTAGTTTTCTATAGTACTCTTCTAGCATGTATATACTTGCCTAGATTTGCTCAAAAAGATTTGTTTTGGTCCCTTAGAGTTGAATCATGAGCCCTAGGCTCTAAATAAATGGTTGAAGAGGTATAAACACTACTTAGGAGTTTCCTTTCTACCCATGTAAAACATCTCAGTGATTTAGATTAATGGACAAATTTATGAATTGGATAATACAATGACGATTTTCATGATTGCCACATCCAATGAATTATGTTAATGGATCTAAACTCTTTGAAATGTAATGGTTGAAATTTTTTTCATGATATTTAATTTATGAAATTAGAATATGTTTCTTTCCTTGTATTTTCTTTCTTACAATAGGTTAAGGTTTCCATTTTGAGCATTCCTTTTTCTGCAATAAGATTTGATTTCATTACATGCACTCCAATACATCATGACAACAAATAAAGGACACATTGTATGATGCACATATAGTGTCGATACCTCTTAAGTTTGTATGAACCCTGGGTCGATAATTAAATTTGGTAGGCTTGGGATTTGTAGCATTCTTGTTTCAATACTGAGGCTCATTATTGGAGACGCATGTGCACAAGCTAGAGGATCGTGGAGACAATACAATGTTCTACTACCATAGTGTTGAGTCTCTTGAAGCCAGGATGAAGCTGTTAGGAGCGCAATGAGAAAACACCTATGTTGGAAATCAGAATGATGTTCATCACCACACTGGAGTTAATCTAGGGGTTGAATGATAGGGGTAGCTTGCTTTTGTTGTTACTTAGTCTATGCTATGTAAATCTATCCATCTAGTGGGAAATTTTTGTTTGACTACAACTGGATAAATTCTAGAATTTTAGGTCATATTAGACATAGAAGGAAACAACAAATTTTGTATATTGGAAAATAAATTAAGTATTAGAGCATGGTTGAAAATGTAAGGGTACTGGCCTGAAATCCAGAATTTTTATAATGCAATATAATCAGTAACCATTTCTTTCCAAAAAAAGAAAACATGCACTACGTAGAGTTCATTTTTGTAATTATCATCTCCTTTTGTTTTATGGGATGATCATAAACATAGGTAGGCCAAAACCCGTTTTTTTTGCTCACTAGATGTATTTTACAATAACTAGGACTTTATTGTTGTGTAGTTGTCTCACATTTGGTTCAAGTCTATGTGGTGTACATTATTTTTAATCAGATTATATTTTTAGCTAATTTCATTTCATAATATTTTATTTCTTAAAAAATATTTATAAGAAAATAAAAATAAAAGAATTATAAACATTATGACTTACAAATTAACTTATGAATGAGTTCACCAACCTTCAAGGCTCATGTCGGATTATAGGAAGTGGGTGATACGTTTCTGGATTCCTCTTATGAGCTCTACGATACCCACAATTCCCAGTGGTAAGTCATCGGCATATTGCTGTGTGACAAATCCTAATTAAGTATTAGGTCATCAAAGTGAGCAAGGAATAGCCCCTTCTTATGGTCTAGGTGCGTTTCCAAGCTGACCAATAACTCACTCCCCGCACAGCTCTATCAATAGACCCCTTCTTCTGCAACACCTAATAGGGTTTTTAATGGAGAATGCTACCCGATTTTCTTCTTATTATAGAAGGGGTATTCTCCACCTTCCTTTATTAGTTTCAAGGTCAACCCAATGGCTCCTTCACAAATGAGGAAGGTGGCACAAAGGGGGCCGGAGGGCTTGTTAAAGAAGGAGACAAGGGAAGGAGGGGGAAATAAAGGCATTTTCTAGTCCCCCCTTCATCGAGTGGTGCTTGTGTGGGGGTGTTCTATGAAAACAACAAGGGAATAAAATGTTGTTTCATGTTGGATGATTCTTAGTTTTGACCTCTATCTAGGCATTTGGTGACTCTCAACTAGTGCGAAATTGAATCCAAGGCAAGTTCTTTGTATATGAGCCTACCTTTACTGAGTACTACTAGATCATGACTTACCTACTACGTCACTTCAGAACATTCCATGTCGCCTATGTCCCTGATAAAAACAAATTCCAGGCTGACCTCTTAGCCTCAACCATAGCATTGGGTAAGCTTCCCTTGTGCATGGATGTTCTTTATGGATTACTTTTTAGATAGGCTTCCAAATAACCTAATACCCATTTGAGATTGCAACACAAACCTTATTACACATAGTCTCAACCATTGTAGAGCTAGCTTCTCTAGATGACTCAAACCACTATGAGCTTCATTTTCCTATGCCACCTTCATACCATGACCTATAGCCACCTCCTCCTTAGTACTATGATATTGCCATTACTCTTGCTATGAATGAGCTTCCCTCTTTGTCTTGTACGCTTAGAGGTATAATTAGAATATATTGCTATTATTATCTATTTCTAGGTGGTACCTTATATATGAAAGGCTTTGAGAGTATCCTCTACTACTACATAGATCACCATGAAGTGAATTTTGTCTTATAGGAAGTGCATAATGAAGACCACAGGGAATATTTGAATCATATACCTTTTTAAATATTAATGTTGTTTCTATTAATTAATATTCATTTTGCATAAAAATAAATAAATAAATAAATTATATATATATATATATATATATATATATATATATATATATATTATATATATATATATATATATATATATATATATAAATAAAATATCAAATATTAACAATGAAAATAAAATATTATGATTTTTTTTTTTAATTTATTAATCATGACATTTTATATAAACAAATTTAAAATATTTTAGTTCAAATGGTTTATTGTTGAAAATTGTGTTTATCTAACTCTGTGGATTCAAGTATATAGAAACATGTTGTAACTAATATGTTTATGGGATTTGGAAGTTACTAATTCTCCAAAAATTACTAATTACTCACCCTTATTCCATTATTGATCAAGATCATCAATATCTCTATCACCACAAGGATGAGTTAGCTTTATCTTCATCGTCCTCCTAATGCTTTTGGTTTGGATGGAAGTATACAACAAGAAGGTCAACGAATCCCATCATCCATGAGTCGTCATGAGAAAAGTGACGTGGAGGCTCTTCTTTCTTTTAGAAATTCCATCACATACGATCCATGTAGATCTTTGTCCAATTGGAAAATCGAGAACTCAAAGCATTTAGCTTCATGGTATGGTATTCAGTGAAGAAGACACACAAGAAGAGTCATTTCCATTATATTTCTTGGGTTAGGATTGCGAGGCACCATTTCTCTGTCTCTTGGCAACCTCTCCTTGTGTTTTCAATGTTTCTCACAGTACTTTGTCAGGCAGAATCCCACATGAATTTGGGATATTGAAAGTGCCAGGAACACTTGACCTTGATTTTAATATACTCCAAGGTTTTATTCCAAAGTAATTGGTCAAATGTACACTCCTTCAACTGATCAGGCTTTCATATAACAACTTGGCAGGGACTATACCAACAAAGCTTGGTCATCTTGTTTAGTTAGAACATCTCAGAATGGGTAGCAATGGTGTGACTGAAAGTATTCCAACTTTTCTCAGAAACTGCACATCTCTTAAAAAGTTGGTCGTTGGATGGAGCAACTTGAGTGGTGCAATTCCTTCTATTTTGGGTTTATCAAAAGTATATCTCATCTTCACTCTTCCTCCAACTCATTGAGTGGTCACATCCCTTCATCTCTACGCAATTGTACTCACCTATCATTCATCCATTTTTATAACAAAAAATTGAAAGGAATCACTTAACAACACTACATCTTGGTACAAATGGGTTCACTAGAAAGATCCCTAAAGCCATCACAAATTTGTTCCATTTTAGTGAACTTCATAGACAGCTGCATCATATCCCTCCTTAAAATCAAATGATTCCCCTGATTGAATTTGGAACTGACCCAGAGCGTGAGCCTCTTGATCCTCTTGGGTTAGGAAAATTTGTTGTTCATTATTGAAACCCATTAAGTTAATCTGGGTGTCTTCTGTGGGCTCACTATAAGTTGAAGTTTCAGCATAGTTTTCTTGAAATGGTGGCCTAATGTTTTGGTCAGGCCCAGACTTTGCCATGTTAGGGTTCTGGTTCTTTCTAAAGTTTGGATTTCTTCCAGCATTACCTGGTTGACCATCCCAGGATGATTTTCTTTCAATTGTTTCTACCCTATCCCCAATTTTGTCCATTCCTTTAATGATAACATCTAATTTTTGTTCAAAAGCAGAGGGTTCTTCTTTGATGGGTATCCTTCTTTCAGCTCTGGCTCGAGCTCGTTTGGAAATTAGGTTGGCCTCAACACTGACAGTTATGCTCTGCATGTCTTCTAAGCTTCAAGGAGATCTTTCCCTAAGCTGGAGTGCCATATCAGAGTCAAATCCATCAGGGAATTTGATCACGGCCAAGTCTGGTGGAGGTCTTAAATTCCGAGGAATAACATTGTATACGTTGTTAAATCTGGTGCAGTAATCTTGCACACTTTCTTGTGGACCTCTCTTTAAGTATATTCTGCTAAAATATGAAGAGGGTATTTTTTATTTTCCCATCTGTTTAAGAAGGTCTGATAAAGAGCCTCTAGATTATTGATAGTGTTTACAGGGAGTGCTCTAAACTAGGTTCTTACATCTCCAGTTAAGCTTTCGACAAAAACTTTCATTCTTACATCATCATCATCAACCTCATAGTTTTCAAAACAATCCAATATTTTCTTGGTGCGTTGTTGAGCTATGTAAGTGCCAGTACCACCAAAATAAGTGATTTTGCTTTGATAATCTTGAGGCATAGCCCTTGGATTTGCAGGTAATTGTAGGGGAGCATATCGGCTTTCCATATTTGCAGAGATAAATAAAACAACTGGAAAAGTAGGGATAATAGTTGAAATAGGTGTTGTGAATGGGGGAGTGGAAAATATAGTTTGAAGTGCTGAAGGTTTACTAGCAAGGGCAACAGTAAGGGCAGAAAGGACTGCTATTTTTCCAGGAGTAAGTTCAGATTGGGTAAGGTTCTGATGATATATGTCAAGGGATGAACTAGCAGAATGTTCTTGGCTTTGTTGGCTTCTAACTTTCTTGGGAATGAGATTAGGATTTTGAAACACAGGTGTAGGGTTGGGATCTGGATTTGATCTAGTGTAACATACCTTCTTCTTTGGAGCCAGCTTCTAAATATATATTTTTGGGCTTTTCTTGAAATATTTAAAGGATACACCTCTTGATAGGTTCTTTCTAGGAAGTTTAAAATATGGGAATTTTGAATTTTCCTGAAAATATGTTGAAATAAGGGACTAATTAGGTATTTAAGACAACTATTCAGAAAACGTGACTGGAGATAGACTGAAGTAGCTTTTATTTACTCCTGTAATTGCATAGAAAAAGCAGTTTCAAAGGCTTCCTTACTAACTTGAGGCTCCATCTGTAGCTTTAGGAAATCAACAGCAGTAGAAAACAATTATTCAGGTCCCCAGTAGAGTCACCAATTATGTTATCACTCGGGTTGTTCCCTCAGAAAATTCTAAGAAGGGAATACGGCCGAGGTAACCACAGACCAATATTTTAGACACAGATTGTAGCCAATCTGTATCTAGAGAGGGCTCTCTCTTTATATTTTAGCTTTGTTTTAAGGTATATTAGGCTAGTTATGAAGTACAAGGGTTTCTGTTTTGAATTTGGATGGTGATGTTTAATAGAACAGAAGTGTAAGTCCTGAGAAGTTCAGTCCATTGGGCTAATGGAGTCTATGGGGATGAACTGCTAGATATGGTTTCTCTAATTGAGGGTGGTACTACAGAGCAAGGTAATCAATTATGGAACAATTTATAAGCTAGAATCAGATGGAATGGAGTCAGTGGGTGAAGGGAAATTAAGAATCCTTCATCATGTTGATAGAGGGAAAATGGATGATTATGACCAAGAAGCAATTAAGAATTTCTTAGCATTTAATCAATATGAAAGAACAAGGGGAAACATGAGCAGTTAAGAATTCCTATTTATGCTAATTCTGAAGAAAACATTAAAAATAACAGAGACTGAACACACAGTGCAAACAAGCAAATTCTGTGTTATTCTTTTTATCTGTTATTCAGATCATGAAACATATATGATATAGTAAACACATAAACAATAAAACACAAGTTAGAAGAGACTTATTGATCCATGAAATGATTCAAGAATTCTATAGCATGGCTCTCAACATCAGATTCCACATCCAAAAAGTCCAGCGACAATTGATTCCAACAACTTTTGTATTCAGAAAGTTTTCAGAGTTACAGAGCAGTCTAAGAAATGTATCACCATCCCCGAATACTTCACTTGGGGAGGTATTTATGCAAAAGCCTTTACAAAATATATCAAAGAGATAATATCTAGTAATAACTCATTCTACCAACTCAAGAGGAGAAATAAATGATCTTGAAAATAGGGAGGAATAAATGAAGAAGTAATTGCTGTCGTGTTGGCTTTAGTTGGTGAGATATGTTGACTTTCGGCTTAGTGAGTCAGCTAGTAGCTGTTTTCCACTAATATTATGTGATGCTGCCCCGACCTTCTGGGCTGTATTTAATTTTGCTTCAATGTGTTATTTCCCGATGTGATTTTCGCCCATTCTTGCTTTCCACTTTATGGCACATAGTATAGACTTCCATTTTTCCAAAGATATAAGAGGAATCAAAGATATGCCTATAGGATCTCCAACATGCTTTGCCACCACTGCTCCTCTCGTAACTTATGTCTTTACAACTTTCTCAAAGTTTCATCAACATCTGTGTACCTGTAGAAGTTACGATGGGCTATAGAAATATGTTTCACTTCATGCTCAATATAAAATAGATTTTCCAGATTGTTATAGAGGGCTTGGTCAGATGGAAGGGCCTTCTCTCCTGAAGAACTTGATGAAGCATTTGCTTCATCAGCAACATGTTTATTTAACCTGTGTGTGTACTCAACTTGTCTCAACAGACATTGATTACTTCCCAATAGACTTGGCAAGCCCCTTTCATGCAACACTGCAAATCTTTCTATAAATGAATCTATTTCTACTTGCATGTCCTGGCACCTCCTTTCCAAATTCTGCATCAAGGTTCTCATGGTCAGAACTCTTTTGATTGTTAGAATGGTGCCTGTCATGTCTCTGATATCCAGTGCTGCTAGTCCTTCACTTGTTTTAGTGTTTAAAAAATGTATTAACCTGTTGGCCTGCTCTGGAATATGTCCCAATAAATTCCTGGCCTTTTGAATTTCCACTAGGGTTGCTGCTATTAAGTCAATTTGCTCATATATATGCCTCAATAGATCTCCATACATTACAAATGGATTGACCGATGTTAGCCCACAATATGCCTTTGATTTCTGCCAAAGGCTTATCTAAAGAGAGGTCCTTTTCCAATTCTTTTACCTTGTTCTCTAATGCTTCCACCTCTCTTGTCTTTTCTGCCACAGTCATTTTGGATTTATCATAGCTTATTTCTAACTTTGTCAACTTTTCTTTGGTCTCCTTCAACTCTGACACTTGTAGTTTTAGCTCCTCCATTGCCTTTATTAATTCCTCTGTTGTCATGGTGGTACTGCTGCCTAGTGTTGTTGGTGTTGAAGTTCCTATAGTTGCTTCTGTTGTGGCTGCTAGAACAGTGGGAGGCACTATTGTTGTAACTGTAGGAGGAGTAGTTGTGACTGTTGGAGCTATTCCAGGTGGCTGGGAGGCCGACTCTCCCTACTTTTCCTGTAAAACTTTCTCCAATGCATGCTCTGTCTCACTTAATCCTTGATTCATCCTCATCAACAAGTCCATCATGTCCTCCTCTGCTTTTTGTTGCACAACTTCTGTGGTTTGTGGATGCATAGTAATAGAGAGCTTCAGTTGCTTCCTAAGGGCTGCAATGTCTTCTTCCTTCTTTTTTATTAATGCCTTTATGCCTTTGGCATCTTTGGGATCATGTCCTAGCTCAATGATAATCTCTTCCAAGCATTTGATTCTGTTATCATTGGCTAAAGAGGAAGCCCTTTCTAAATCCAATTAGGCAGAGGTATTATTCAATGAATTCTGCAATTTGTGAGGCAATAATGCTTTATCTACCAATGTCGAGTAGACCATTTCTCCAGTTTGCTTATGCAACTCAAACTGGTCCATTGGATGAATGTCTTTGGCTAACACTTCCAGATTGGTCCTGATGTAATCAGCAGCTGACTGTGGCTGCTGCATTTTGGGCTTAAAGTGACTAAGAATCATTTTTCCTTCTTGAATGTCATATGTTGCCATTAACCTTTGTTGATTTGTGGGGGCAATATTTAGCAAGTGATTATAAAGTTGAATTCTTATTGGGTCATTCTTTGCCTTTATCTCAGTAAATGTCCTCTTAATGTCATAACCTTGCTTGCTTTGTGGCTTGGTGGATGAAAATTCCACACTATGGTGTCCTTCAATCTCCTGCCTATGTGAATTGGCTGATGTTTCTCTGACCGGGGATGTATCCTGGCTGACTATTCTTTCTCCCCTTAAACTGTCTGTGGTCTCCTCAATGAACTCCTCCTCTGATAGAGGGTTTAATCGTTGCCTTTTCGCCCCTGGCTGCTCTGCAGAACTGCTGATTGGTGTGTCTTCTTGCCTGTCCCTTTTCTTGCCTTTTTCCTCATTGAGAGGAGTTTTTAGTGCAGGGATTTCAGGTGCCTTTGTCTGTGCTGTAGGAACTTGCCCTTGGCCTTGTTCCTTTGATGTTGTTGGATGGTCTGTCATTATTTCATGCTCTGTATCCATTACTTCCTTGCCTTTTGTTGACCCTGTGTTGGCTTTTTGTGTAGGCTACTGAGAAGTCCTAGCAAAGGATGTATCACCTCCTGTGTGCTGAGGTAGCTTGAAGGATACATGTCCAAAAGAGTCCAAGTCAAGCATTTTTTCAAGTTCTTTCATGGCTTTTTCCAATTTCTCTTCCTCAGTAATTTCTTCAAATAATGTACCTTCTATCCATTCTTGTTGATTAGCATACTGTTGGATTTGAGGGATCTCATGATGAATGTATGCTGACAGCCTGTTTTTCACTCTTTTTTCACTTATGAAATGATTGGGGTATATGGTGCCCAATAGAAACTTTGTTTCAACTTAAGTTGTTCCCCTAAAATTTGCTCAGCTTCCTCCCATGCTTCCCTCTTATGGACAATAAAGGGGCCTAGTTGGTTTTTAATTTTCAGCTGAGCCTTTTTCTTAGCATTGTAAAAGTGTGTGATATCTGCACTGATCATCTGCCTGAAATACTCTAAAGAAAATAACCTCATAGGTTCATACTTGGGCAATTTTAAAGGGCATAGCTCACATCCATAAAATCTGAATCCTGTGTGATTCTAGTATAAGTACCAATCACCTATCTTGTAATTTTTGGAGAGCTGTAAAATCTTTTGCATATCACCAGAGAGCCTAGCAAGAGGAGTTCTCATCAGTAGAGAGGAGGCTGGATGTATAAACAAGTCAATGAATTCATAATAGGTATAAGGGGAATCATGGACCTCATGGAAGGCTGAAGTTCAAAATATCACAGACCTTCGCTCTCCTTTAGAATCCAATTTCCTGATGGGAAACTGAAAGCTCTCTGCTTGATAATAGAGAAACAAATGATATATATAAGAGGTATACTTGAAGACTCCTTCTCTGTCTAGACTCATGAATTGCTCATGTATCTTATTGGCTATGAAAGTGGCATAATCATATTTGACAGCAGGGGGTTTTCCTAAAGTAAATATGGACAATAAAACTAAGGTGGTTTCGTCAACAAATTCAATGGTCTTAAATCCTAAGATGTAGGATATCATGTCAACAAGGAATCTTCCTGCTTCAGTGAACCAAGAATCTAGATAAGGAGGAGGTTGTTGAGGCTGGCAATCTAGGTTCATGAATAATTGAGCTATTCTGGTTATCTCTAAATTTGGCAATTTAGCACCTTGGTCAAGCAAGAAGCCCATGGAAAGAGTAGCTAGAGGCTAAGTGGGCTTGAAGTGTAGCATCTCATTCATGGACTCAAGGGTAATGTAAAAGAGGACATTTCCAGATGGGGTCATAACTGCTCTTTGGGTAGGCTCATAATTGGCACAACATTGGTGGATAATATCAGGGAATACATTTACTGAGGGGAGGTAGTACATGGGCATGTTGGATTCCCATATTCTGTAGACGTCAGTATTGCTTCGGTAACTATTCCTAATTTCATAAAATGCTTGGAGGTGGGGCTTGTGACCAATTAATTCCTTAATCTGAAAGTCCCTATCAGCCAGCGCTAACCATTCCAAGTCTTTGTGTGGTGCATTGAGGGGTGCAATATTGAGGGCCATGGGCGCGGGGGCTTCCATGTTTTCTCACTGTGTTTCTAGCTGTGGAAATCGAGTTTTTGTGGGAAAAATGGGCAAAATGGGAGTTCTGGTGAATTTTAGCAGGCTAGCACATTGCTCTGTTCTTGGATTTGGCTCTCACAGGTATAATTTTACAGAGGAAAACTAAAAACACAGGTTCAAAAGGTGGAATAGGGTAAATACATGTGTTTCTAGATGCGCACGAGAGTAATTTGCAGGTTAATTGATGAGCAGCAGTAAGATACTGGTGTTTGCTGGTCCGGGTGGCAGACTGTAGCTCGCACAGCTACTTGGACGTTAATTTGTATGCAACGGTTTTGTAAAAACAACAAATAGAAATGAGCGAAAATGACACTTTCATGAGTTTTTTAATAAAATTTCGGCTCCGCGGGCTTTTGGTGCTTTTGGGTTGAATGACGTTAGCATGATGTGATGTTTTGTCGCGAAGTAGGGTGACGTGGTAGATGATGTCATCGGGTAGGGTCAGCGGAGGGCGGTAAGCGGTATTGGCCCACACGGCTTTATCGGCTAAGGTGGTATCAGAGGAGGGGAAGCGAGCATGTCAGGAGGGCGCCATGTGTATTTTGTGCAACTGTAAAACCGCTGGCTCCCCGGACGGTAAATATTGGATGGAGGGGTGCGCGTGATATTGATCTGGGCCGTTGGATGGGGAGGCCTAGATCTGACGGCTGGCGGTGAGTGAAGTTGGCGGAGGGTTACAGCGCGGGGACCCTCCATTAAATCAAACGCTTTTTCAATGGTTTCGAGGTTGTTCGATCGGTCGGGTTGCAGGTTTGGCTATTTATTTCACCAAAGGTTAAAATAAATCCCAATGTTTGTACGTGAAGGGCTGTTAATGGCCACGGATGAAACATTAATTCCCCATTTTTTAAGCAGCGATTATGGTTTATAATTAAACCAGGGTGGGGTATTAATATGTGGGGTTTTATTGTATATAGATAATACGGGCAAAAGGGGAATAAGCATAGGGAGCTATATAAATAAGTAAATAGTTAATATGAATTTATGAAGGGTAAGCGCCAAGTTATAAAGTTCAACAACTTAGGCTTAGGAGAAAAACTAGGTTTTACACAAGAAATGTGGCTTTGAGCTTTAAGCAAAATGTTATTTTACTTAAACCTTTTCATGAAATGGAGTGATTTAGGAGTATTAAGCAGATCGTCAATATCCTTGGGGGGAGGTTAGTAAGTGATTTTGGAAAAAGGGTGAAGGGAAGTTAGTCATGCTTCATTTGATTTGTAACCAAACAGGTGCCATGGTACTTCTGATAACAAACATCCTTGAGAGACAAAATTATCCATAATCATGCTTCTACAACACCAAAACTACCTACCTAGCCTATTATTTCTAACATTTTTCTTCCTTTCTTTATGGGTGCACTTGGACTAGCAGACCCTTTCAATCTTCCTTTCTTTTTCATTGGAATCTTATCGAAACCTACCTTTATAACATCCAAGGGCTCAGATTTAGCAATTGAACTCCTTTACTTCTCTACCTAGCTATTCACCTGCCAAGATTGAACAATTTGGATAGGTTTCATTCTCTATCTCTAATACAAGTAAATTCAAACATGAACTGACCAAGATTAAGCTATTTGGCCATTCATCAATGGTGGCATGAATCAGTAGTTGCATACCATAATAACATTGCAAAAATAGAATAGGAGTGGCTTTTTGGACTTGCACACTTTCCTGGACCTTTGTTTGGGGTTCATTTCTTTTATTTTTTCTTTTGACCATCTCACTTTTCTTGCCCTTTGATTTTTCTTTTAGGGCATACCCACTTTACCTTTTTTAACTTTTTTGATTTCTTGGGAATATGGAAAACCTTAGCAACCAGCCAAAGGTATGAACATATTAGAGCTTTTCAATGTCAATCATGAAAAATGACACCTATTGGTATAGGAACCTAATAGTGGCTCCACTTGGGGATGGCTTTTCTTGATGAAAAGTCAAGAATAGCAGGTCATAAGGCCTTATGTACAATTCTTGCTGCATTCTAAAATTTTTTCTTTGCTGTAAGTGAACAACATGTACATAGGACCATGTAGAATATGCACATCTCTCATGAGCTGATTCATACAATTACACCTATGTTTTTTCTCTGTAATCTGCTTCTGCTAGTTGTTTTATTATACTTATAACAACTATAGCTGTGAAGCTTAGGGCCCTCACTTCAGGTTTTAACTTCAATAACCTTGCTGTCCAATCCAAGCCTAGACATTATTAAATATAAAGTATGTACAGGTTAAGACAAAAATACCTCAGACAGTTGGATCAAAATAGTGCTTGAGCATCTGGCCATTAACTTGCCTTCCCTCTGCTTCTGCACCATCCAGGCTCTTTAAAAGATAAGTGTTGTTTCCTTGTACAACTTGGATGAAAAAAATTCCTCTCCATAGGAAATCAAACTTCCCATGTTTTCCTTTATCTTCTCTTCTGGAGTCCCATTTCAACACCTTGTATCCAACATAGAAATCCTCTGCTTTAGTCCTTTTATCAAATATATTCTTTAGTTTTTCTTGTAGCACTTGAGATCTATGATATACTTCCTCTCTGGTCTGTTGTAAATGAATAGTATGATTTATCCTTCTCTAAATGTCATTAGGTTCTTCCTGCACTTCTTGTAGCAAATTCATCACAGGGACTCCCA
Source organism: Pinus taeda (assembly GCA_000404065.3). NCBI lineage: Eukaryota > Viridiplantae > Streptophyta > Pinopsida > Pinales > Pinaceae > Pinus > Pinus taeda. Next base: position 89,724 of record APFE030028950.1, read on the forward strand.
AAGATGAAGAGAATATAGCCTCCATACCATAAACTAGCTCATAGGGGCTAGTTCCAATTGATATTTTTGTAGTCAATCTGTCTGTCCATAGTGCATTGATAAGCTTTTTATGCCAGTTTTTTTTGTTTTCTTCCAATACTTTCTTCATGATATTGATTAGGCTTTTATTGGATGTCTCAGCTAAACCATTACCTTGAGGGTAATAGGTTGTGGAGTGACCTAAGGTAATGTGATACTTATGACAGAAATTGATCATTCTCTTGGATTTGAAAGCAGCAGCATTGTCGGTGATAATATTTTCAGGACAAAAAAATCTTGACAGGATGTTGGTTTCTAAAAATTGCATGATCACTGAATCATTGGCTTGCCTACAAGGGATGGCCTCTATCCACTTGGTGAAATAGTCAGTGGCAGTCAGGATCCATTTATGTTGGCCTTAGGAGGGATGATGGATTTCTCCAATAAAATCTAAACCCCATTGTTGGAATGGTCTTTCAGTGGATATGGGTTTAAGAGGTAGAGGAAGAAGTTTCCTCTTGCCTTCAAAGATTTGAAACTTATGGCAAGCAGTTACAAACTTTTTTACATCAGCAAAGAGGGTGGGCCAATAAAATCCAGCCCTTAGAATTTTATCAGCAGTTGATTTCCAATACAAATGTCCACCACAATCCCCTACATGCAATTTTTTCAACACTTTGTTAGTTTCATCCTTTGTTAAGCAATTCAGTAAAATGCCTTCATGATTTTTCCAAAACAAAGCATCATCTAAAATATAGAATTTTGAAGCTTTCATTTTCATAAATATTTTCTTAGTTCTGGATAACCCTGGAGGAGCCTGCAGGTTTAGCAATACATGAATTATATCAGCATACCAAGGTGAATGTAAAAAGGCTTGATTGATCTGTGGAGTTTCCATCTCCTGTTCATTATCTAGTTCATTGATATCAAGGGCTTGAAAATTGGTTTCAGTCAGAAGTTTAGCTAATCCTTGTCCTTTTATCAGCTTTGTTGGTTTAATTTCAATGTCATATTCCAAAATGTTAGCTATCCACTTACCACATTTGCCTTCAATTCCTTCCTAAGTTAGGATAGCTTTGACAACAATATTTGGCACGTAAGCTATTACATGAGAATATAATATATAAATTCTGAAGTCCTTAATAGCTTTTACAAGGGCATAAGCCTGTTTTTCCATGATTTGATATTTAAGAGGTGCATCCCTCAATGCTTTGCTAAAGAAGGCTATAGGTTTTTCATGTCCTTGATCATCTTTTTGTAGCAAGACATCAGCAATAGTATGTTATGAGGCAAAGGAAAAGATCATGAAGTCTATGTCAAATTTTGGGCTGGTAACGATTGGTGTTTTAGTTAAAGTCAATTTAATTTCTTCAAATGCTTGTTTGGCCTCTATTGTCCATTTCACCTTGGAATCCTTCTTTAACATGTTGTTCAACAGTCTGATTAATTCAGCTAGATTGGGTATGAATCTCCTTAAAAAGTTTATCTTCCCTAAGAAAGCTTGAAGCTCTTTGATATTTATGGGGTGAGGAACTTGCAGAATAGCTTGTATTCTATCTGGATCAATTCTAATACCATCTTTTGAGATGATGTGACCTAACAGTTTGCCCTCTTCTAATCCAAATAATGACTTCTTTGGATTTAGTGATATACCATATTTTTTGCAGATTAAAAACACTTGTCTGAGATGATCTAAGTGTTTCTGGTATGATTTGGAAAAGGCAGTGAGATCATCTAGGTATATGACTAGGAAATCATTAATTTCTTTAGCAAAAGCTATGCCCATTGCACGTTGGAAGGTTTCCCCTACATTCTTGAGTCCGCATTTTCACATAATTGAAAGTTCCCCAAGGTGTTGTAAATGCAGTCTTATCTTGATCATCAGGGTTAACTAAGATCTGGTTGAAACCTGAAAATCCATCCAACAATGAAATTCTAGAGGCACCTACTACCCTCTGTAAAATGTGGTCCATGTTAGGTATGGGGTAGTGGTATTTTAAAGAGACTTTATTTAGATTCCTCAAATCAACATACAGTCTGATCTCTCCTGTTTTATTCCTAGTTGGCACTAAGTTAGAGACCCATTCAGAAAATCTAATGGGTGAAATTATTCCAGCCTCATACATTCTTTTGACTTCTTTCTCAATCAGAGGGAGGAGTACAGGGTTGACCCTTCTGAGTTTTTGTTTGAAAGGTTTTTGATTTTCTTTGAGGGGTATTGTATGTTGATGAAAGAAATATCATAAGACTTGAGATCTTCATAACTCCATGCAAAAACATCCTGAAATTCCCTGAACAGTTCAACATATTTAAGCTTTTGGTCAGGAGGCAAAGTTTTGGACAACTTTATCATTCTAGGATTCTGTTCGGTTCCTATGTTACAGTCCTCAATTTCTACATTTAGAGGCTGTATTTTGGGCCTCCTTGAGATATCATTAGAATAAAAAATGTCTTCCCGCGGTGTTAATTCTGTGGGCAAATAATTGTCTTTTAAATCAATGACTTCAGATTCTCCTCCAACGGCTTCCTCAAAGTCTATTTCCTTAAGCTCTTGCAACTCTTTGCTGGTAAATCTTGTTGGATGTAGTATTTGAGTTACTATTTCAACTAAAATGTGTGTTTCAATTTTGTCCATTTTATCAACCTCACCAATAGTATCGGCGTCTATATTAATGCTGGAAAATTCTTCTTTTAAGGTTAGGAAATTATTAATCTGAGTGTCACTGTCAAACACTTGCCAATTTTTTACAATATCAGGTATAGATGGCCTGTGTTTAATCTTAGTTGTGAAACGATGATTAGGCTCAAACGACAATTTACAAGTGCTAGCAACTGTTTCCAAACGCTGAGCATGAAAGTTGTGTTTCCTTGGGATTTTAGCCAACTGTGTTTGTAAAAATATATTCAGTATTTCAATTGCTGCCCCTCTATAAGATCTTAATCTAAGATCATTTTTGAGGAAGTTTCCTTTCATCTACTGAATCACTAGATTAGAGTCTCCCAAAATTGACACCCTAATTTCCCCTAAGCTTTTGATCACTTTGAGTCCTAGAAAGAGGGCTTCATATTCAGCCATGTTATTAGTGCATCTAAAACTCAACCTGTATGCACGTCCTTCAACATGATCATTTTCCAAATTATGAATCCAAATTCGAGCCCATGCTCCTAGTTTGTAACAGATCCATCAAATTCCAAATACCAAATGGTTTCATGTTTATAGTCAAGATTTGGAGTCTGAATGATTTGTTTTATGGGCAAGCACACTTCTTTATTTTCAGCTGGGTTTTCTTGGTGGTCTGATATATCATTGTTTACAGAAATTTCTTGGATTTCAACACTAGATTTTTCATTTATGATTTCTTTTTGCTGTAAATGCAAAGCCTTGACATCAGTTGGGGGTAACTGTCATCATTGTATAGGATGAAGGAGTCCATATCAGAATGCATGGAATAGATGGGAAAATTTTGAGGTTTCTCTTGACTGCTTACTACATAATTCATCAAAAGTCTCTCTATATAACTTCTTAGGTTGCCCAAAAATGAGATAGTTGCATAAGACATGTCCAGCTGTAATGATCCTTGCAACTTCGCTCCCCATGACCTAGACAACAACATTCCATATTTGGGTGGAATATCAGCTACCACCACATCCATTAAAATTGTTTTGGCTGGGTATTGGACTAATGATACACATAATTCTTTGATTAATCCTAGACATCTAACCTGGCTTGAATCAAAAGAGAACAAGTCTTTGTATGGCCTGGTGATATCTAGGTCTAGCTTCTCCATTACAGATTTGGGCATTAAATTATGAGAAGCACCAGAATCGAACATTACATTGTGAAGAATTTTATCATGAATGCTCAGACTTACATAGAAAGGAAGAACCCCTCCATCTATCGATTTCCCGTTTACTTCAGGACCAAATATTAATTCTGGTTGGTCATCAAGGACATTTACTGCATCTCTGTTTTCTGAAATTTGAGGTGATTTGCTGATTTTTTCTCTGTAGACATGATGCTTAGCTAGCTCTGACAGTGGAATGGCTATTTTTAACTTGCCTATTTCAGTCTCAAGGTTGAAAGGTTTTTGAGTGTGAATTTTCGCATTTTGGGCAACGAGGTTTTCTTTGTCTGTTGCATTTTTAGTATCTACCTCTTTTACAGGAATGTTATCATGAGCTAAAGATGTTTCTATGTGAATTTTTCAAGGTTCTCTCACAATTTATTTGGAAGGGATGGAAGTTAAAGACTGCTTATTTGGCTATTGATTATCTGAAACATCCTCAATAGTTGGGCTATTTAAGTTAGGAATTTCCTTAGGAGGAGTTTGTATAGGAGGGTTCTTGATTTTAGCCTTGATGGGTTGCTTTTTTTCTTTCTATTTTTTGTCATTAGGGACATCTAGTCTCCTACTTCTTAGATTATATTATTTGTGGGCTTCATAGACAACTGTGTCATATCCTTCCTTAAAATCAAATGATTCCCCTGATTGAATTTGGAACTGACCCAGAGTGTGAGCCTCTTTATCCTCTTGGGTTAGGAAAAGTTGGTGTTCGTTATTGAAGCCGATTAATTTAATATGGGTTTCTTCTGTGGGCTCACCAAAAGTTGAAGCTTCAGCATAGTTTTCTTGAAATGGGGGACTAATGTTTTGGTCAGGCCTAGACTTTGCCATGTTAGGGTTCTGGTTCTTTCTAAAGTTTGGATTTCTTCCAGCATTACCTGGTTGACCATCCCAGGATGATTTTCTTTCAATTGTTTCTACCCTATCCCCAAGTCTGTCCATTCCTTTAATGATAGCATCTAATTTTTGTTCAAAAGCAATGGTTTCTTCTTTGATGGGTATCCTTCTTTCAGCTTTGGTTCAAGCTCGTTTGGAAATTAGATTGGCCTCAACACTGATAGCTATGCTCTGCATGTCTTCTAAGCTTCAAGGAGCTCTTTCCCTAAGTTGGTATGCCATATCAGAGTCAAATCCATCAGGGAATTTGATCAAGGCCAAGTCTGGTGGAGGTCTTAGATTCTCGGGAATAGCATTGTATACGTTGTTAAATCGGGTGCAGTAATCTTGCACACTTTCTTGTGGACCTCTCATTAAGTTTTTATATTCTGCTAAAATATGAAGAGGGTCTTTTTTCTTTTCCCATCTGTTTAAGAAGGTCTGATAAAGAGCCTCTGGATTATTGATAGTGTTTGCAGGGAGTGCTCTAAACCAGGTTCTTACATCTCCAGTTAAGCTTTGGAAAAAAACTTTCATTCTTACATCATCATCATCAACCTCATAGTTTTCAAAATAATCCACTATTTTCTTGGTGTGTTGTTGAGCTGTGTAAGTGTCAGTACCATCGAAATAAGTGATTTTGCTTTGATAATCTTGAGGCATAGCCCCTGGATTTGCAGGTAATTGTAGGGGAGCATATCGGTTTTCCATATTTGTAGAGATAAATAAAACAACTGGAAAAGTAGGGATAACAGTTGAAATAGGTGTTGTGAATGGGGGAGTGGAAAACATAGTTTGAAGTGTTGAAGGTGAACTAGCAAAGGCAATAGTAATGGCAGAAAGGACTGTTGTTTTTCAAAGAGTAAGCTCAGATTGGGTAAGGTTTTGATGATATATGTCAAGAGATGAACTAGCAAAATGTTCTTGGCTATGTTGGCTTCTAAGTTTCTTGGAAATGAGATTAGGGTTTTGAAACACAGGTGGAGGGTTGGGATCTGGATTGGATCTAGAGTAACGGACCTTCTTCTTTGGAGCCAGCTTCTAAATATATTTTTTGGGTTTTTCTTGAAATATTTAAAGGATACACCTCTTGATAGGTTCTTTCTAGGAAGTTTAAAATATGGGAGTTTTGAATTTTCCTGAAAATATGTTGAAATAAAGGACTAATCAGGTATTTGAGACAACTGTTCAAAGATCTAAAACTTGACTGGAGATAGTCTGAAGAAGCTTTTATTTACTCCTGTAATTGCATAGAAAAAGTAGTTTTAAAGGCTTCCTGGCTAACTTTAGGCTCCATCTGTAGTTTTAGGAAACCAATAGTAGTAGCAAACAATTATTCAGGTCCCCAGTAGAGTCGCCAATTATGTTATCGCTCAGGTTGTTCCCTCAGAAAATTCTAAGAAGGGAATACGGCTGAGGTAACCACAGACCAATCTTTTAGACACGGATTCTAGCCAATTTGTATCCAGAGAGGGCTCTCTCTTTATATTTTAGCTCTGTTTTAAAGTATATTAGGCTAGTTATGAAGTACAAGGGTTTTTGTTTTGAATTTAGATGGTGATGTTTAATAGAACGAGAGTGTAAGTTCTGAGAAGTTTAGTCCATTGATTAATGGAGTCTATGGGGATGAACTGCTGGATATGGTTTCCCTAACTGAGGGTGGTACTACAGAGCAAGGTAATCAATCATGGAACAATTTATAAGCTGGAATAAGATGGAATGGAGTTAGTGGGTGAAGGCTAATTAAGAATCCTTCATCATGTTGACAAAGGGAAAATGGATGATTATGACCAAGAAGAAATTAAGAATTTCTTAGAATTTAAACAAAATGAAAGAACCAAGGGAAATAGGAGTAGTTAAGAATTCCTGTTTATGCTAATGCTGAAGAAAACATTAAAAATAACAGAGACTGAACACAGAGTGCAAACAAGCAAATTCTATGTTATTCTTTTTCTCCTTTATTCAGATCATGAAACATATATGATACAATAAACACATAAATAGTAAAACAAAAGTTAGAATAGACTTATTGATCCATGAAATGATTCAAGAATTCCGTAGCATGGTTCTTAGCATCAGATTCCACATCCAGAAGGTCCAGCAACAATTGATTCTAATAGCTTTTGTATTCAGAAAGTTTTCAGAGTTACAGAGTAGTCTAAGAAATGTATCACCAACCCCGAATACTTCACTTGGGGAGGTATTTATACAAAAGTATTTACAAAATATCTCAAAGAGATAATATCTAGTAATAAATAATTCTACCAACTCAAGAGGAGAAATAAATGATCTTGAAAACAGGGAGGAATAAATGAAGAAGTAACTGCTGTTGTGCTGGCTGCTTTAGTTGGTGAGATATGTTGACTTTAGTCTTAGTGAGTTGGCTAGTAGCTGTTTTCTGCTGATATTATGTACTGCTACCCCAGCCTTCTCGACTGTATTTAATTTCTCTTCAATGCATTGTTGCCCGGCGTGATTCTCGTCCATTCTTCCTTTCCACTTTATGGCACGTAGTATAGACTTCCGTTTTTCCAAAGACATAAGAGGAATCAAAGATATGCCTATAAGATCCCCAACATGCTTTGCCACCAGTGATCCTCTGGTAACTTATGTCTTTGCAGCTTTCTCAAAGTTTCATCAGCGTTTGTGTACCTGTAGAAGTTAGGCTGGACTGTAAAAAGATGTTTCACTTCATGCTCAATATAAAATAGATTTTCCAGATTGTTATAGAGGGCTTGGCCAGATGGAAGGACCTTATCTCCTGAAGAACTTGATGAAGCATTTGCTTGATTAGCAGCATGGTTATTTACCCTGTGTGTGTACTCAACTTGCCTTAACATGCATTGATTACTTCCCAACAGACTTGGCAAGGCCCTTTCATGGAACACTGCAAATATTTCTGTAAATGAATCTATTTCTACTTGCATGTCTTGGCACCTCCTTTCCAAATTCGGCATCAAGGTTCTCATGGTCAGAATGCTTTTGATCGTTAGAACGGTGCCTGTCCTGTCTCTGATGTCCAGTGCTGCTAGTTCTTCACTGGTTTTAGTGTTTAAAAAATGTATTAACATGTTGGCCTGCTCTGGCATATGTCCCAATAAAGTCCTGGCCTTTTGAATTTCTACTTGGGCTGCTGCTATTAAGTCAATCTGCTCATATATAGCCTGAATAGATCACCATACATTACAAATGGATTGACTAATGTTAGCCCACAAAATGCCTTTGATTTCTCCCAAAGGCTTATCTAAAGAGAGGTCATTTTCCAATGCTTTCACCTTGTTCTCTAATGATTTCACCTCTCTTGTCTTTTCTGCCACAATGATTTTGGATTTATCATAGCTTATTTCTAACTTTGCCAACTTTTCTTTGGTCTCCTTCAACTCTGACACTTATAGTTTTAGCTCCTCCATTGCCTTCATTAATTCCTCTGTTGTCATGGTGGTACTGCTGCTTGGTGTTATTGTTGTTGCTAAAGTTCTTGTAGTTGTTTCTACTGTGGCTGCTGGAACAGTGGGAGGCACTGCTATTGTAACTGTAGGAGGAGAAGTTGTGACTGTTGGAGCTATTTCAGGTGGCTGGGAGGTCGGCTCTCCCTGCTTTTCCTATAAAACTTTCTCCAATGCATGCTCTGTCTCACTTAATCTTTGATTCATCCTCATCATCAAGTCCATCATGTCCTCCTCTTCTTTTTGTTGCACAACTTCTGTGGTTTGTGGATGCATAGTAATAGGGAGCTTCAGTTGCTTCCTAAGGGCTGCAATGTCTTCTTCCTTCTTTTTTATTAATGCCTTTATGCCTTTGGCATCTTTGGGATCATGTCCCAACTCAATGATAATCTCTTCCAAGGATTTGATTCTGTTATCCTTGGCTAAAGAGGAATCCTTTTCTAAATCCAATTGGGCAGGGGTATTATTCAATGAATTCTGCTATTTGTGAGCCAATAATGCTTTATCTGCCAATGTGGAGTAGACCATTTCTCCAATTTTCTTATGTAACTCAATTTGGTCCATTAGATGAATGTCTTTAGCTAATACTTCTAGATTGGTCTTGATGTAATCAGTAGCTGACTGTGGCTGCTGCATTTTGGGCCTAAAATGACTAAGGATCATTTTTCCTTCTTGAATGTCATATGCTCCCATTAACCTTTGTTGATTTGCGGGGGAAATCTTTAGCAAGTGATTATAAAGTTGTATTCTGATTGGGTCATTCTTTGCCTTTATCTCAGTAAATGTCCTCTTAATGTCAGAACCTTGCTTGCTTTGTGGCTTGGTGGATGAAAATTCCACACTATGACCAGGGATGAATCCTGGCTGACTACTCTTTCTCCCTTTAAACTGTCTGTGGTCTCCTCAATGAACTCCTCCTCCGGTAGGGGGTTTAATCTCTGCCTTTTCACCCCTGGCTACTTTGCAGAACCGATGATTGATGTGTCTTCTTGCTTGTCCTTTTCTTTCCTTTTTCCTCATTTAGAGGAGTTTGTAGTGGAGGGATGTCAGGTGCCTTTGTCTGGGCTGTAGGAACTTGCTCTTGGCCTTGTTCCTTTGATGTTGCTGGTTGGTCTGTCATTACGTCCTGCTTTGTATCCATTACTTCCTTGCCCTTTGCTAACCCTGGGCTGGCTTTTTGTGTGGACTGAAGAGAAGTCCCGGTAAAGGATGTATCACCACCTTTGTGCTGAGGTAGCTTGAATGATACATGTCCAAAAGAGTCCAAGTCAAGAATTTTTCCAAGCTCTTTCATGGATTTTTCCAATTTCTCTTCCTCAGTAATTTCTTCAAATAATGTACCTTCTATCCATTCTTGTTGATTAGCATACTGTTGGATTTGAGGGATCTCATGATGAATGTATGCTGACAGCCTGCTTTTCACTCTTCTTTCACTTATGAAATGATTGGGGTCATATGGTGCCCAATAGAAACTTTGTTTCAACTTAAGTTGTTCCCCTAAAATCTGTTGAGCTTCCTCCCATGCTTCCCTCTTATGGGCAATAAAGGGGCCTAGTTGGTTTTTAATTTTCAGCTGAACCTTTTTCTTAGCATTGCAAAAGTGTGTGATATCTGCATTGATAATCTGCCTAAAATACTCTAAAGCAAATAACCTCATAGGTACATACTTGGGCAATTTTAAAGGGCATAGCTCACATCCATAAAATCTGAGTTCTGTGTGATTCTAGTAGAAGTACCAATCCCCTATCTTGTAATTTTTGGAGAGCTGTAAAATCTTTTGCATATCACCAGAGAGCCTAGTAGGAGGAGTTCTCATCAGTAGAGAGGAGGTTGGATGTATAAACAAGTCAATGAATTCACAGTAGGTATAAGGGGAATCATGGACCTTGTGGAAGACTGAAGTCCAAAATATCACAGACCTTCGCTCTCCTTTAGAATCCAATTTTTTTATGGGAAACTGAAAGCTCTCTGCTTGATAATAGAGAAACAGATGATATATATAAGAGGTATACTTGAAGACTCCTTCTCTGTCTAAACTCATGAATTTCTCATGTATCTTATTGGCTATGAAAGTGGCATAATCATATTTGACAGCAGGGGGCTTTCCTAAAGTAAATATGGACAATAAAACTAAGGTGGTTTCATTAACAAATTCACTGGTCTTAAATCCTAAGATGTAGGATATCATGTCAACAAGGAATCTTCCTGCTTCAGTGAACCAAGAATCTAGACAAGGAGGAGATTGTTGGGGCTGGCAATCTAGGTTCATGAATAATTGAGCTATTCTGGTTATCTCTGAATTTGGCAATTTAGCACCTTGGTCAAGCAAGAAGCCCATGGAAAGAGTAGTCAGAGTCTGAGTGGGCTTGAAGTGTAGCATCTCATTTATGGACTCAGTGGTAATGTAAAAGAGGACATTTCCAGATGGGGTCATAACTGCTCTTTGGGTAGGCTCATAATTGGCACAACATTGGTGGATAATATCAGGGAATACATTTACTGAGGGGAGGTAGTACATGGGCATGTTGGATTCCCGTATTTTGTAGGCATTAGTATTTCTTCAGTAACTATCCATAATTTGACAAAATGCTTGGAGGTGGGGCTTGTGACCAATTAAGTCCTTAATCTGAAAATCCCTATCATCCAGGACTAACCATTCCAAGTCTTTTTATGGTGCATTGAGGGGCGCAATATTGAGAGCCATGACGCGGGGGCTTCCATGTTTGCTCACTGTGTTTTTAGCTGTGGAAGTCGAGTTTTTATGGGAAAAACGGGAAAAATGGGAGTTCTAGTGAATTTTAGGAGGCTAGTAGACGGTTTTGTTCTTGGATTTGGCTCTCACAGGTATAATTTTACAGAGGAAAACTAAAAACACAGGTTCAGAAGGTGGAATAGGGTAAATACCTATGTTTTTGGACACGCACGAGAGTAATTTGCAGGTTAATTGATGAGCAGCAGCAGGAGACTGGTGTTTGCTGGTCGGGGTGGCAAACTGTAGCTCGCGCCACTGCTTGGACGTTAATTTGTATGGAACGGTTTTGTAAAAAATATTAATAGAAATGAGTGAAAATGACACTTTCATGGGTTTTCTAACAAAATTTCGGCTCCGCGGGCTTTTGGTGCTTTTGGGTTGAATGACATCAGCATGATGTGATGTTTTGTCGCGACGCAGGGTACAGAGGGTGACTTGGCGGATGACGTGGCAATGACATCATCAGGCGAGGTCAGTGGAGGGTGGTAAGCGGTATTGGCCCGCATCGCTTTATCGGCTAAGGTGGTATCGGAGTAGGGGCAACGAGCATGCCGGGAGGGCGCTGCATGTCTTTGGTACAGATGTAAAACCGTTGGCTCCTCGGATGGTAAATATTGGATGGCGGGGGGCGCGCGATATTGATCTGGGTCGTTGGATGGGGAGGCCCAAATCCGACGGCTGGCGGTGAGTGAAGTTGGCAGAGGGTTACAGTGCAGGGACCCTCCATTAAATCAAACGCTTTTTCAATGGTTTTGGGGTTGTTCGATTGGTTGGGTTGCAGGTTTGGCTATTTATTTAACCAAAGGTTAAAATAAATCCCAATGTTTGTACACCGAGGGTTGTTAGTGGCCCTGAATGAAACATTAATTCCCCATTTTGAAGTAGCGATTGTGGTTTATAATTAAACCGGGGCGGGGTATTAATATGTGGGGTTTTATTGTATATAGATAATAAGGGCAAAAATGGAATAAGCATAGGGAGATATATATATAAGTAAATAGTTAATATGAATTTATGAAGGGTAAGTGCCAAGTTATAAAGTTCAACTTCTTAGGCTTAGGAGAAAACAGAGGTTTTACATAAGAAATGTGGCTTTGAGCTTTAAGAAAAATGTCATTTTACTTAAACCTTTTCATGAAATGGAGTGATTTAGGAGTATTGAGCAGATCATCAATATCCTTGGGGGGAGGTTAGTAAGTGATTTTGGGAAAAGGGTGAAGGGAAGTTAGTCATGCTTCATTTGATTTGTATCCAAACAGGTGCCATGGTACTTCTAATAACAAACATCCTTGAGAGACAAAATTATCCATAATCATTCTTCTGCAATGCCAAAACTGCCTACCTAGCCTATTATTCCTAACATTTTTCTTCCTTTCTTTATGGGTGCACTTGGACTAGCATACCCTTTCAATCTTCTTTTCTATTTCATTGGAATCTTATCTAAACCTACCTATATAACATCCAAGGTCTCAGATTTAGCAGTTGAGCTCCTTTGCTTCTCTACCTAGCTATTCACCTGTCAAGATTGAACAATTTGGACAAGTTTCATTCTCTATCTCTAAGATAAGTAAATTCAAACATGAATTGGCCAAGATTAAGCTATTTGTCCATTCATCAATGGTGGCATGAAGCAACAGTTGCAATCCATAAGAGCATTGCAAAAATAGAATAGGAGTGGCTTTTTGGACTTGCACACTTTCCTGGTCCTTTGTTTTGGGTTCATTTCTTTCATTTTTTCTTTTGACCATCTCACTTTTCTTTCCCTTTGATTTTTCTTTTAGGGCATACCCTCTTTACCTTTTTTAACTTTTTAGATTTCTTCGGAATATGGAAAACCTTAGCAACCAGCCAAAGGTATGAAGATATTAGAGCTTTTCAATGTCAATCATGAAAAATGACACCTATTGGTATAGCAACCTAACATGAGGGCTAAAGTTTGTTCTAGCATAGAGTTTGAGGTTTCTTGGGTGAAAAAACTAGCAGGTGAACGAGATTGCAGACCGGTGGGTGAACGAGTTGGAGACCTAGGCTAAATAGAGTTATAGAATGGACAGGCAGGCGGACATGACCCAGAAGGGCAACCCAACCTAATAGGGTGAATGACTTAGGATGCGGTAAGGTGACCAGACCCAGTAGGGTGAATGAACCAAGGGTGCAATAGGGTGATCCGACTCGACAGGGTGAACGAACCGAGGGCTCGGCAAGGTGACTCGACCCAAGGGTGAGATGGGGCAACCTGAATTTTTGAACTGAGGGTGACCCGTGTGCTAAACGTTGCAGGCAGAGTTGTAGCATGCAGACAAGGAACCAAGTTGAAGTGTTGAGCATGGAGAAGTGACGAAAGAGTGTGCAGTAGTGTAGGAAAGTGCAAGACATAGGTGAACTGTTATGACAGGCAGAGGCACAACAGTACCAGGTAGACCAGAGTTGGGCGAGCTATACATGACATATTTGGTAAACTACGGGCATTTGAAAATTGATGTGTGTTGACCGTGTTGGCAACACCATTTTTGTAAACGTATTGTAAATTATACTTGTATACTATTTGGGAAGATTTTAGTATTGGGAGTTGCCCCTCCCATTGAGTTTTGTGTATTTTATCTATTGTGCATATGTAATGATGAAATGATGAAGTATGAATGAATTTTTTATTTCTATTGTGATATAACACTTGAAGAATTGGAAAATTAACTAAGTGTTTAAGAGTTAGGTGTAGCCCGTACATTTAAGTATTGGTGAAAAGAAAGAGGGTAGAAGTGCCTTACCCACCTATTTGTGGTTAAAAGACTACCACCGGTATAGGGGCGTCACAAATGATATCAGAGATCGATTCAGGGCGAGTTGAGATTTGTTGAAGAATTTCAATATGGACAAGTTATAGAGTCAAATTTAAACAAAGAAGTGCATGAACTTGACCTTGTCACAATCAAAACTGATGGATGAGTAGATGGAAAAGCCTCAGGTGATAGGTAAATCTAGCAAGGATGCCAGGACACTTTTCATGAATAAATTCTTGGACAAGATGGAGGAATTTTCTTCATATATGGATTCATTGAAGGATGAGAATGCTTAAATGTGACATGGGTTCACGAAGTTGGAAGAGGCGTATGAGAACCTCAAGGTTTGATACGAGTATACTGAATGGCAGTATAAAAAAACAGAGAAGTAATTCAAGGAAATTGGTGATGTAAGAGATCATGGTTTGGAGGAAGTATTGAAGTTGTAGAAAGTTATTGATGATGCTCAGAATGAGATAGTTGTTTTGAATAAAGCAGTTGGGCGGGGACCAATTGGAGGAGCTGCTCATGTGAAAGTTAAGGACCCTGATTGTTATGACGGGATGAGGAGTGCCAAAGAACTTGGCAATTTATTATGGAATATGGAGCAATACTTGGAGATTTTGGGCATACCTGATGATGAGGCCAAGGTAAAAGTAGCTACTCAATTCCTCACTAAGGATGCCAAGATGTGGTGGATATGGAAGTTGGATCAGATTTCCAATGGTGATGTTGATGACATCTCTACTTGGGATGATATGAGGAAGGTTTTGCAGAATCATTTTAACCCACAAGATGAGACTTGGGATGCAAGGAAAAAGATTAAGTACATTAAGAAAACAGGGAGTCTACAGGCATATCAACGGGAATTCTCAAATGCGGTCTTGGGGCTACCTAATATGACAGAAAAGGACAAGGTGTTGAATTTCATCATAGGATTGAAAACTTGGGCATGCAATGAGGTGAAAAGGAGGAAGATCAGGGCACTAGAGGAAGCATTTTCTACAGTTGACCACTTGGTATAACATTATGATGAAGGGACCGAAAAGAGAAAGAAGAAGTCTGATAAATCAAAAAATAAGTCTACAAAGGAGGAGCATTCGAAATCAAATGAAAATTAAAAGACGATGAAGCCTGTAAAATGTTGGTTGTGCGGAGAGAACCACATGGTGAAGAATCATCCTTGAATACCAATGGTGGTTGCAGTGGCATAAGCCGATACGAAGAAGAATAAAGAAGAACCATCCGTTAGGGTGATGCAAATTCTGGGAGTTGCAGCAGCTACAGAAGCTATCCCATGATGGGATCTTGAGAGGAACAAATTCAAATATGTGAATATGAATATTGGGCAAGGCACTTTACTCAAAATTGTTGGATAGTGGTGTGACTCATAACTTCATTAGAGAGGAATTTGCAAGGAATATTGGGCTAAAGTTTACACCAAATCAAGCTCGATTGAAAGTAGTGAATTCTCCACCAGATTTGGTTATTGGTATGGCAGGGAATGTGGATGTGAGCATTGGTCAGTGGTATAGGAAGATCGACTTCACGATTGTGTGAGTGGATGATTATGAAGAAATATTGGGTATGGAATTTATGAAGCAATATGAGTCTATGATGGTGCCACATTTGAATAAGTTGTACATTTATGATGAATGAGATGATGATCCTATAGGGGTATCAATTATGGCATTTATGATAGTTGGGTGTAATTTGATAGCGATGAATGTGGAGGACATCCAGAGCGATGAAGAATTCTATAAGAGGTTGAATTTTGCAGAGACAAAACTTATGGAATAATCACAGGTTATTAGAGCATTATCCAATAGTACCCTAGACTTGACAGGCAGGCTAGAGGCAGTGGAAGGGAATGGAGATGCTAGACCTAAGGCTCAAGAGGAGAGTTAGGAAGCATACATGCAGATATTGGAGGAGGAATATCAAGATAGGTGGATTGAGCTATTAGATGAGGAGGTGGGAGAGACTTTGGCCTCCACTTCCTCCCTCTCTACTTAGACAAACATGGAGATGAGGCTCATTCTTAGCTACTCATGGTAGTAAGTCCTCTATACTTATAAGCAAACACTTGGGGCGAGATAGACAAGATTGACAATAAGATGCAAAGATTGGTTATGATGATGTAGGGAGCATGCATTCTTGTGGAGGTGATGTTACGATTAGATTAGCTACCCAACTAGTCACCATCACAGGGGGATCCAACACATGATTTTCTTGTAGAGTTTGGAAAATTGGTAGCATGGAGTGGGTCATGGGTGGAGATATCTGGGTGCCCATACATATGTCTTGGCAATGAATGTTGCTTGGATGGTGTTGTCGAGGATGTTTTAGAGTGGTGGAGGATATTAGGCCCACGAGATTATTCGAGTGTGCCCACATGTGCAACGGGGTCCCAAACACGGTTATATGTGACGGTGAGACAAATTTGGTTAAACACGACTGAGTTAAGTAAGTCATGCCCATGTGCAACAAGTACCCTTACTACTTAACTTAGGCATTGTGCGATGCAGAGAGAGAGCATGTCGGTTAAAGGCGACGGGAGGACATGTGCCCATTGTAGGGCACAAGACCAATGAGCGCCTAGTGTGGACGTGCAACGACGGAGGGCAACATAGGTGACCCATGCGACCCATGGAAGGAGAAAGTAGGATGAGGGCGAGTTTATAAGTTGACTAAGAAGTGCGACGGGTAGAGGCCAACTTGAAAAATGTGGAAGGTCAATGTGTTGGAGTGGCTAGGCCGACATATAGGCTATGGTGACGCCGACCCACATATGCGTGACTGTATAGCATGAGTATATATACGCATGGAGATATGGTGTTCAAGGAATCAACTAAATCATCAAAGAGAAAGCAATCAAGGTGAACAAGAGGAAGCCGAACAACGAAGGCAGCAAGTGGACGAGCAAGTGTGAGGGCCAAAGTTTGTTACAACATAGAGTTTGGGGTTTCTTGGGTGAACAGACTGGTGGGTGAATCAAGTTATAGACCAGTGGGTGAATGAGTTGTAGACATAGGCTAAATGGATTTCCAAGACTAGCAGTCAGACGAACATGACCGAGCAGGGCGACCTGTCCCAACAGGGTGAATGACCCAAGGGCGCGATAGGGTGACCCAACCCGACAAGGTGACCGACCCGAGGGCGTGGTAGGGCAATCCGGCCGAGAAGGGTGAATGACACGAGGGCACGATAGGGCGATGCGTGTGTTGAACAATGTGGGTAGAGTTGCAGCGTGTGGATAAGGAACCGGGTTGAGGAGTTTGGCACAAAGAAGTGCTAGAAGAGTGTGCAACAATGTAGGAAAGTGCAAGACGTGGAGTGTTACGATGGGCAGGGGCACGAATTTGCCAGGAATACTAATGTTTGGTGAATTGTGCACGACATATTTGGTAAAATGCAGGAATTTTAAAATTGAAGTTTGTTGTCCATGTTGGCAGTACCATTGTTGTAAACATATTGTAAATTATACTTTTATATTATTTGGGTATACTTCAGTATTAGCAGTTACCCCTCCCATTGAATATTGTGTATTTTATCCAATGTGCTTATGTAATGATGAAATGATGAAGTATGAATGAATGTTTTATTTCTGCTATGATATAACGCTTGAATAATTGGAAAATTAACTAAGTGTTGAAGAGTTAGGCGTAGCCTCTACATTCAAGTATTGGTGAAAATAAAGATGTAGTGCTGCCACACCTACCTATGTGTGGTTGAAAGACTACAATGGGGATAGGGGCGTGACACCCAGGGTTGCAAAGACATTGTTCTTCAAAGCCAACCCCAATAGATTTTCATTTCCCAATTCAAATTCACTAAATTTAGGTGTTGTTTCTTCCTTTACCTTGTGTGGCCACGATCGAGAACCCATGTAGACATATCTTCCATGAGTTCTTTGGTTAGTTGTACTCATCTTGCGCTATTATATTGGTAGGAAAAATTCCTCAATACAATGCACTTTTTCATGATTTGAGAGTTTTAAGTATTATAACAATTTTTATGGTGACATTATTCCATGTATTACAAATATCACCAAGCTCCAAGCATTGGATATATCAAAAACAAATTTAGTGGAAGAATATAATTTCATCTTAAGGGATTTACATGGTTTTTACTTAGCGGATCTTTGGAATTTAGTTTTTGTATAATAAATGTGTTTTTGGAGATTGACATGAAAGGTGATGGGTATAGTTTTACATGTGTTGGAGAAAAAATGATATTTGACTTGTCCAACAATAATATTATAGGAGAAATTACAAGGGAAATCCTTTCAAGCATAGAGAATCTAACTTGCTGTTGTTGAATTTATCTAGGCACCAATTGGAAGGTAATACATGCATCTCTTAGTGAGACATCTAATCTAGAGAAACTACACTTGGCCAATAATATTTTGAGTAGTGGGATTCATCAAAATATCTCTCAATTATCAATGTTAGAAGTTCTTAACATTTCACCTAAAAATATTTGTGACTTAATCTCAAAGAAATATAATTTTCCACTTTTATACAAATATATTCATTACCCCATATATATATATATATATATATATAAATATATATATATATATAGATATTAAAATCTTAGTCTAACTTATAGATGAAACAATAACTTAAACTTAATTTTTTATAAACTTTTGCCTAGTTTTATTTAAAATTAGCATAGATCCATCTTAACTTTGGATCTATCAAGCACCGAGAGGGATCAAATCTCTTCAGGTGGAAACCTCTTTTTTGATTGCAAAACTTGAGGAGAGGTGTTAGATCCCTATACTACTAGTGTAACCCCTTATTGTTATTAGTACACCCCCCTTATTATATTGTTGTGCTCATTTAGTCCCCATATTTTTATTATTGTGCCCTTACATTATTATTGTTATGTCAGTTCTGATTATATTATGACCCCTTAAACTCCTATATATGGAAAGGAGGTCTTATCATTTGTATCATCCAATAATTGTTCATTTGTGTAATGTAAAGGAGGTTTCCCCCTCGAAGAGGCTTATTTCCAAGGCATTTATCTTTTTGTGAGCTGGTTTCATAACATTTGGTATTAGAGCTTTGGATTCTAAGGTTTTGCTGCTCCAAACAAGTCGTCGTGGAATTTTCGCTATAATTTTTTTTGTGATGTTTCAGAAGAGAAAACCAAAACCCATTTGAGACAAAATCTCGCTGAACCTCGAGTCAAAATTTCAAATCTTTTCTCGCTATATGTTAGGAGATATGATCTGAGGAAGTTAGGGTTTTTCAAGCTCTAGAATTTCATCTAAAATAGGTCATCATGGAAGTTTTGCTATAACTTGTTCACTACGAAGTTTCATAAGCTAAAACAAAGCCCCATTTCAGAAGAAAGCAGTCTGAACCTCGTGTCTGAATTTTGGATCTTGTGTCGCTATAGGTTCGGATATATGATCTAAGGATGTTAGGGTTTTTGCAGACTCCTGAATTACATCTTAAATAGGTGACCTTTGGAAAATCATCATAACATTCTGTTTGAGCATCAGATTGAAATTTCATAAGCTATAGAAAGAGGACGGAATGTAGTTTTTTTGTATAGTTTTCAGAGGTGAAGGTCCCAACAGTGACATGTGGCACTTCATACAAGTTCACTCTTCTAAAAAGGTATATAATTAGTTCATCTTGGGAGATTGTGCATAAATATTTCTTGGAGAATTCAATTTCGATCAAACTGGTGGCATTAGAAAGAGGACACAAAGGGATACTATAGATCACAATTTCAGAACTGGAAGACTTGAAATTATAGAGTTACAGTCATTTCAAGGTCGAGCTCCTAAAATCAAGCAAAGGAAATATGAGGAATTTTGATGACAAGGATCTAGTAAATTAGATACTATAGATGGAGCAATATTTTGATCTACATGAGGTGAAACTGTTACAAAAGGTAGGTATTGCATCTTCATACTTAGAACCAGATCAATTTTTATGGTATAAAGTTCTTTTTTCTCGCAAACCACTTGTTATGTGGTCAATTTTCATGGAGGAAATGATAGCATATTATGAGGATACAAAGAGAAACACCTTCTTTAGCCAATTGATAAATATCAAACAAAAGTGTTCAATGGTAGAGCACATTCAGGACTTTCAAAAATTGAATATAAGGGAAAATGATATTCCAAAGAAGTAGAGGATTGATGTCTCCATAGGGACCTTAAATGATAACATTCAACATGAGGTTTGTCTTTGGGAACCTGATTCATTGGAGAAGGCATTCAAGCTCGCAAGAAAAGTGGAAAGAAAAATTATGGAAACAAGGAATTATACCTCTCACAACTATAAATATGGAAGTGTTGTTTCTCCTAGCCTTCCATAACCTACAAGGTTGACACCACAACAATTGGAATAAAAAATATCAAAAGGAATTTGTTACAATTGTGATAAAAAAATACATTAAAGGTCATAAGTGTGCTGATAAGAAAATATTTTACATTGATTGTGAAGAGGAGGAAGAAAAGGATCCAAAAACATCAAAATAAGAGGATATACACCAGGAACTAACCCTAGAGAAAGAAGAAATGAATCTGACCATATCTTGTAAAGCATTGGCAAGAATTACCACTCCTCAAAATCTCAAGATAGAAGAATATATCAAGAAGAAAAAGGTTTAAGAAGTGAAAGATCACATCAAGAAAGAAGAAATGAATCCCACCATATCTTGTAATGCATTGGCCAGAATTACCACTCCTCAAACTATCAAGATAGAAGGACATATCAAGAAGAAAAATGTTCAAGAAGTGAAAGATCACATTGAGCATGAAGAAATGAATCCGACCATATCTTGTAATGCATTGGAAGAAATTACCACTCCTGAAACTCTCAAGATAGAAGGACATATCAAGAAGAAAAAGATTCAAGTAGTGAAATATCACATCGAGCATCAACAACAAGTTCTCCAACTTTTAAAGGATAATGATACTTTGGGGAAAAATCAAATGAAACAACGAGTAGATCAACATTGCAATGAAAGAATTTTTGATGTAGGTAATTGGGTATTTTTATGGCTACATCTCAAGCAAGCTATTTATGAGATGGAAATGTTGGAAATACTACATTCACTTAATAAATGGCGACCTTACCTAATGGGAAGACACTTAAAGGTAAAAATGGATCATGATAGCCTTCAATACTTTTTAGAACAAATATTATCTTTAGAAGGACAGAAAAATGGTTCACAAATATGTTGGGTTATGACTTTAAAATCATCTACAAAAAAGGGAAGAAAAAATGTTGTTGTAGATGCACTCTTAAGAAAGGATGAGGATGTGGAAGCATTGTTTTGTGCTATTTCTATTATCCAACTATATTGGATAAACGAAGCAACGGATGACTGGAAGAAGGAAAAAGAAGTGTGGCCACTCATTCAAAAGATGCAAAAGGTCCCAGTTCAAACAATATTACCAGAACTTGATGGCGAAGGAAAAATCATATTGGAACCTAGAGTAGTCACAGAAACAAGAACCTGACAGCTATGAAATTGATCAATTTCAGAGTATCTCATCAAGTGGAAGAGCTTAGCTACTAAATGTTCCACATGGGAGGACAATAATTTTATACATAAGCATCAAGAACTACTCAAGTGTTGAGGATAACACTTTTTGAAGGAGAGTGGCATGTTAGGTCCCTATACTACTAGTGTAATGTTAGGTCCCTATACTACTAGTGTAACCCCTTATTTTTATTAGTACAACCCCCTTATTATATTGTTGTACCCATGTTGTCCCCATATTGTTACTATTGTGCCCCATAGAAGCCCACTATTATTATTATTGTGCCCTTACATTATTATTGCTATGTCGGCTCTGATTATATTATGACCCCTTAGACTCCTATATATAGAATGGAGGTCTTGTCATTTGTATCATCCAAGAATTGTTCATTTTTTAATGTAAAGGAGGCTTCCCCCTCGAAGAAGCTGAATTCTAAGGTGTTTATCTCTCTTTTCTATAATTTTGTGAGCTAGTTTCATAACATTTGGTATCAAAGCTTTGGATTCTAGGGTTTTGCCGCTCGAAACAGGTCATCGTGGCATTTTCGCTATAACTTCTTTTCGGTGAAATTTCAGAACATAAAAAAATATACCCATTTGAGAGGAAATCTTTGTGAACTTTGTGTCCTAATTTCAGATCTTGTCTCACTATATTTTCAGATATATGATCTCAGGAAGTTAGGGTTTTTGCAAGCTCCAAGATTTCATCTAAAATAGGTTATCGTGGAAGTTTCACTATAACTCTTTCCCTACGAAGTTTTAGAAGCTAATAGAAAAACCCATTTGAGAAGAAAGCGTTCTAAACTTCGGTTTCAAATTTCAAATCCTTTCTCACAATATTTTCGGAGATATAATCTGGAGAAGTTAGGGTTTTCACAGACCCCAGAATTACATTCCAAACAAGTCACCTTGGGAGAATCGTCCTAACTTTGGCTCTGAGCATCAGATTGAAATTTTGTAAGAAATTACAGAAAGAGGAAGGAATGTAGTATTTTGTGTGTATTTTTCATATCCGAAGGTCAAAACAGTGACACTTGGTACATCATACAAGTTCGCTATTATGAAAAGGTGTATAATCAGGTCATCTTGAGAGAGTGTGCATAACTCTTTCTTGAAGAATCTAATTTTGATCAAACTGGTGGCATTGGAAAGAGGAGATAGAGGAATACTATAGGTCACGATTCTAGAACTGGAAGATCCGAAATTACATAGTTACAATCATTTCAAGAATGAGCTCCTAAAATCAAGAAAAAGAGAGATGAAGAAGTTTGATGGCAAGGATCTAGTAAATTGGATACTAGAAATGGAGAAATATTTTGATCTAAGAGATAATATTTGTTCTAAAAGGTATTTAAGACTATCATGATCCATTTTTACCTTGAAGTTTATTCCCATTAGGTAAGGTCACCATTTATTAAGTGCATGTAGTATTGCCAACATTTCCTTCTCATAAATAGCTTGCTTGAGATGTAGCCGTAAAAATACCCAATCACCTTCATCAAAACATTTTTCAATGTGATGTTGCTCTACATGTTGTTTCATTCAATTCTACACCAAAGTGGCATTATCCATTAAAAGTTGGAGAACTTGTTGTTGATGCTCGATGTGATCTTTCACTGCTTGAACCTTTTTCTTCTTGATATTTCCTTCTATATTTACAGTTTGAGGAGTGGTAATTTCTTCCAATGCTTTACAAGATATGGCCGGATTCATTTCTTGATGCTCGATCTTTCACTTCTTGAACATTTTCCTTCTCGAAATTTCCTTCTATCTTGATAGTTTGAGGAGTGGTAATTCCAACCAATGCATTACAAGATATGGTTGGATTCATTTCTTCTTTCTCGATGTGATCCTTCACTTCTTGAACCTTTTTCTTCTTGATATGTCCTTCTATCTTGAGAGTTTGAGGAGTGGTAATTCTTGCCAATGCTTTACATGATATGGTCAAATTCATTTCTTATTTCTTTATACCCTCTTCTTTTGATGTTTCTTGATCCTTTTCTTCCTCCTCTTCATAATCTATGTAAAATAATTTCTTCTCAGCACACTTATGACCTATAGTGCATTTGCTATCACAATTGTAAGAAAGCCATTTTTCTCTTTTTTCTTCCAGTTTTTTTGGTGTAAACCTTGTAGGTTGCGGAAAGCTAGGAGAAAAACCACTTCCATAATTATAGTCGTGATTGGTGGGATTCTTTGTTTCCATAATTTCTCTTTCAATTTTTCTTGCCCACCTGAATGCCTTCTCCAATGAATCAGGTACCCAAAGATGAACCTCGTGTTGAATGTTATCCTTTAAAGTACCTATGAAGACATCAACCATTTTCTTCTCTGGAATATCATTTACCCTTATATTCAATTTTTGGAAGTCCTCAATGTGCT
>APFE030028950.1:118518-145179 GCA_000404065.3 Pinus taeda
ATCAATAACTTTTTCTTTTCATAATCAGATTTATATAGGCTACTTCAGTGAAGGGAACTTGCGTGTGCACGCTATTGTTCTTCAGGCAACCAACATATATCTAGTGACCTTATGATTCAATTAATTCATCATATGTTGATCTTTAATCTGTGCATTAGTACTTTGTTAAACATTAAACAGTAAGCATGTGTAGTTAATAATAGAATGAACCATCAGACATAAACAACACACATGAACACCAAGATTTAAGGTGGAAACCCAATGTGGGTGAAAACCACCTACTGTTGTTGTCTTTGTCTTCTTTTAATAATAAGAAAATCTATTTACAACATTGTACTGGTGCAGAGTCATACCAGTACACAGGCTTCCACCTGCAGAAGGTTACAACCTTCTCTCATTCTCCAGCTTCTACTAGAAGGGAGCTACAACCACCTAGCTCTTGTACTAGCCAATATGTTTACTAGTATGTAGGTGCCGACATACAAAAGGCTACGACCTTCTTTCTTCATTCAGGGACCATGTTTTATAAATTTTCAGACTGGATGCTCATGGTACACAACAATACACATGAAGATCTTGTTTCATCCAATTTGCATATTCGACCCATCAACAACATTGAAGCTTTAGAATCAATCACTATTGTAATAAAACCATCAAATCAACCAATCACTAAAACTCAATCATCACTCTCTGAATAAACCAAACTCAATCAATCACTTACAACCTCAGAACCTGTGACACAACTGAATCAATCATTCATTCATACTTAATCAACTTCAACCAATCAACTAGAATAGATAGATCACTGTAACCAGTAGACAGATCTGAACCGAGAACACTGCATCATCATTCAGAACCAACTGTAACCTCAAAACCATGCATCAGAGTGTATACACTACTTGGAAGAGCCAAACCAACATGTATACGTAACTTCACCAAAGCAAACCAATGCATATACAACAAATACTTACTTATAACTTCACTGCATTTCTCGACTTCAAACATACCCAAATCATCAAATGTGTTAGCAATCAGATCTAGCCCATCCATTATCAGATCACATAATGATAAGTCATTATGATCCTGATCCATCATCACCACTGAAGCAAATCACAATCAATCAATATAAATATACAGAATACTATCACCAGAATACAGTCACCAGAACACAAAGCAGAACATAAAACTTTGTAACAAAAAATAGAAACAACTGAAACTTTAAATATCATACTTCATAAAGTATACACTACTTCCATGTGTCAAACCAGCATGTATACACGCTTTTACCAAAGGGAAATGGTGTATACATCTACAAATACTAACTTGAAACTTCACAGACATTCCAAACTTCAGTCACACACAGATCATAACATTTACGGAATAAAACATGTGTCAGTATTTAGATCTAGATTGTCTATGATTAATCCACACAATCATAATTGATTTCAGGCTTTATGATCCTAATCCGTCAACCTTCATCAGCCATATAGGTGCATCCTTAGATCAGCTCAAGAAAACCATCAAAATCTCATTAACCTGCATATATAATACACCACTTCATAAGATATTCAAATCCCTTGCACACCCTAGCCTAATGATCTTCTCCTCCTTATATAATTTGAGGCCTTTCTCAATACCATGGACCAAAACTACTTAGGACCACTACCTTGGACCAAATACCTCGAATCGATTACCTTGGGTCAAATACCATGGACCAAAAACTTTCCTTTTACGAGATATACACACTTTTGCTTCTATGAAAGTGTGTGTGTATGTATACGTGCCTTTTGTTTAGTAAGCCTACATGTATACACAACTTGGACAAGGTGAACCTGCGTATACCTCTCTTTCTTCATTCTTTGGAGTTTGATCTATAATTCTTTGGTGTTGACCTACTGCATTGTGATCTTTCATCTGAGTGACTTTCCATCAAGGACAACACCTGTATCATAATGCCAACAACCTCCCCCTTTGGACTTGATGGCAACAACAACACCAAGTCACTCTCCCCCTTTGACATCAAAGGCAAAGGTTGGACCAAGATATTCTCCTCTTTTGATATACATTATGTTGTCCATGCTCCCACTGAGTACATGCTGAGTTCTTTGATTGAGCTCTCCCTCTATACATGCTGAGATGCACTAAATCGTCCATGTTCCCCCTGATGATATACAGAGTCTGCAAAAATATTTTTCAAAAGAGTAGCATGAATCTATAACTCAACTAAGTGAGTATGACCTTCCTATCACCAATGACTTATGCATACATCAATCCCCCAACCACGTGGGGATATACCAAATTTGACTCATCCACCCAACCATGTGGGCTATACCAATTGTTTATACACGACAGAAATATAATTACATCATCCTTCCCATGCAAAGTAGCGATACAAATTACATCATTTGTCCAATAGGACTCATTCAAATATATGAGAAGACATATCACACCCTAGAAGTTTTCATGACATAAGCAAAAAAAAATTATAAGTATCTGTAGCCATAGCTAGATTCAGCAACCATAATGCCAACAATGCAGAATGCGAGTGAAGGATAATGCTCCCCCTGAACCTATGCTACATGTGCATTGTTAATAAGTCAAAGATCAAGGCATCTTTGTCAGTCAGATAAAAATTAATGAATAGGGTATATCAATAGACAGTAATCATCAACATCAAACAGAGCACCCAAATCAGAGCCTGCCCCACTGTTTTTCTTGTCTAAAACATATATACGCTTCTCGAACCATAGAAACCTGCGTGTGTATGCAACTATACTTCATGAAACACGCGTATAACAACCTTTCTCAGAAGAATTGGATTTAATAGTAGGATGATGCAGCAAGTACTCCAACCTTTTGTCTGAGATAATCAAATGTGTCTCTAGGCAGTGATTTAGTGAATATATTAGCAACTTATTCTTTGGAGGGAACATACTCCAATTTGACCTTTTGTTCAGGTACTTGTTGATGTAGAAAATGGTATTTGATGGGTATGTGCTTGGTCTTGGAGTGCACGATTGGATTCTTTGAAATACTGATGGCACTTGTATTATCACATAGAATGGATATGGGTGGAGTACATGTGATCTGAATGTATTGCAAGGTTTGCATCATCCAAAGTAGTTGTGTGCAATAAGATGCAATAGCCACATATTCTGCTTCAGCTGTAGATAAAGCAATTGAACTTCATTTCTTGCTGAACCAAGACACTAACCTAGAACCCATATAGAATGCATCACCACTAGTGTGTTTTCTATCATCAACACTTGTTTCCCAATTTGCATCTCTATATGCATGAAGAGTAAGATATGCATCTCTAGGATACCATAAACCAAAGTCCTGAGTTCCTTGAAGATATTTGAAAATTCTTTTGACTGCCTGAAGGTGTGATTCCTTTAGATTTGCTTCGAATCTTCCAATTATTCCTACTGCATGCATGATGTCAGGTCGGGTACCTGTTAGATAAAACAAAGTGCCAATCATGGATTTGTAGGTAGGTTGATGTACTGTTTTTGATTCATCATTTGAGCTGAGACTGCATCCTGTTACCATTAGGGTACATGCAAGTTTAGAATCTTCCATTCTGTACCTTTTCAAGATCTGTTTGAGATATTGGGCTTGTGAAAGAAAAATACCATCTTTATCTTGTTGAACTTGTAGACCAAGAAAATAGGTAAGTTCACCAAGCAAGGACGTTTCAAATTCTTGCTGCATTATTGAAGCAAAATTCTGACTCATGGATTCTTCATTGCTACCAAGAATGATATCGTCAACATACACAATAATAATTAACAATATGTCAGTTTCAATCTTTGTATATAGATTGCTATCTGCTGAGCCTTTTGTAAAACCTTGTTGGTGTAGATATTTGTTAAGGCAATAATACCAGGCCCTTGGAGCCTGTTTCAGACCATAGAGGGCCTTTTTGAGTCTGCATACAAGTTTTGCATCATTTCCAAGAATGAATCCTTTTGGCTATTGAATATAAACTTCTTCTTATAAATCTCCATTTCGAAACGTTGATTTTGCATCCATTTGGTATACTTTGAATTTCTGAAAGCTAGAAAGAGTAGGAAACATCCTTATAGCTAAGTCTGGCAACAAGTACAAAAGTTTCTTCAAAATATATACCTTCTTGTTGAGAATACCCTTTACAAACAAGTCTAGCCTTGTTTCTAATGACTTCTCCATTTTCATTCAGCTTGTTTTTGAAAATCCATTTAGTTCCTATAATATTTTTATCATGAGGTCTAGGAGCTAATTCCCAAGTATCATTTTTTTCAATTTGCTCATGTTATTTATCCATGGCCTTGACCGAACATTCATCTTTGCATGCTTATTTTAGATTTTGAGTTTTGGTGGAGGATAGTAATGCTAGGCCCCTGTAATAGTTCTTCTTGTCTGTACACCTACCTCCTTTTCCCCTAAAATTTGAGTTTATGGATGATTTTTTTGAATATACCTGGGTGGAGTCTTTTCTTCTACCATTATCTCTTCTTTTGGTGCTTCATTAGTTTCTTCTTCAATATAATTTTGATTTGATGTAGGAAAATAATCCTCATCTTCTTCATTGTCATAATCTTCTGTTGATTTTATCTGTTTTGGATTTTTGCATGCTTCATCAACTACAACATCAATTCTTTCAACAATTTTTCCAAGTCTTTTATTATAACATTTATATCCTTTACTTATGGAAGAGTAACCAAGAAGAACACCTCCATCTACTCTAGGTTCTAACCTACCAAGTTTTTCATTAGTCCTTTTGATATAACATTTGCTTCCAAAAACTTTAAAGTATTTTACAGTAGGAGTCTTACCATACCAAAGTTCATGTGGAGTTTGAGTGTTGTTTACCCGAACATTTTCTTGGTTGAGAATAGTTATAGCAGCGAATGCAGCTTCACCCCAGAAGGTTGCAGGATTTCCAGATTCATCTAGCATAGCTCGAGCCATTTGTTGAACTGTTTAGTTCATTATTTCAACAACACCATTTTTCTAAGGAGTCCTTGCAGTGGAGAAATGCCTTTTTATTCCATGTTGTTCACAAAAGTCAAAGAATTAATCCAATGTAAATTCCCCTCCTTGATCAGATCTGAGGCATTTTATTTTTTGATCTGATTCACTTTCAACCAAAGCTTTGAAGGCTTAGAACTTTTCAAAAGCTTCATCTTTTTTCTTTAGAAGACCTATCCAACACATCTTGGAAAAATAATCAATGAAAAAAATAAAGTATTCTTCTCCAAGAGGTGACATTTTCCTTGATGGTCCACATAAATCAGTATGGACAAGTTCAAGAGGCTTACTAGCTGACCCTTCCTTTTCCATGAAGTGAACTCTGGTTTGCTTGCCTATTTGACATGGTTTGCATATTGTATTTTCTAAGATGTTGATATCTGGAAGATCACGAACAACCTTGAATCTGCATACTTTTCTTATTTGAGAAAAGCTTAGATGTCCCAATCTTCTATGCCACAACATGTTTTCATTATTTTTGCTTATATATCATTGTTTTTGTCCTCCCTTGAGTATGTATAAGTTGTTTGGATTTCTTGTACCTTTAATCACAGTCTCTCCTATATCGAGCTCATGAACAACACATACGTTTGATTGAAACACCACTTCATTTCCTTGATCACACATTTGACTGACACTCAACAGGTTATTCTTTAAACCATTTACATACATAACATTTCCATCTTTAACCTTTTCTTTCAAGAAAATGGAGCCTTTACCTTTTATGATAGTAGGAGTGTCATTTCCAAATGAGACATTCTATTCCTTTTCTAAGGCATTATATGAGTGAAGCTTTTCTTTGTCACTTGTCATGTGCTTTGAGCATCCATTGTCAATGTACCACTGATTTTCTTGTCCTTCTGCATACAGGACTATACCACATCTTTTTGTTTCAGATTCTTTCCTTCTCCATATCATGGGATTTAACGGAGTTTGCTCCTTTTGAGATGTTTTCGGAAATTTTCTCCTGCATTCAGATTCTTCATGACCAAAGTTGTTACAGATTGAGCATTCTATTTCATTTTCAAGAAGAGAAAAGTTATTATAGGAACTTTTCTTGATTCTTGTTACATTCACTTGATTTTGTGCTTCTCTAGTCATGATGGTTTTGTAAGCAACACATTGAGTAGCTTTATGTACAAAATTATGACATGAAAAACATTGCCCATTAAAGAAGTTCTTGTGACTATCGAATCTATTGACCTGGTGATTGTAGTTTCCACTAATATTCATCTTTGGAGAAAATTAAGTATGATTTACATGAGGTTGGTTGTGGCTTCTATTCATCCTTGGAGTAAATTGAGCCTGATTTACCTGGTGATATGATTTATGCCTTTGCTCATGATTGTCATACTATTCACTGGTCTTTACTGCATCAAGATAGATTTTGGTGGACGTTGACGGCTTCTGAGATTGAGATTCTTCTTCAGTATATCCAAGACCTATCTTTATCAGAGGAGAATGCTGAACTTTCATAATTTCATTTAAGGTTTCTGTCCTTTAGCAAATCTAAGATTGAGAGATTTCGTTTTCTCAAGATCGTTTCTTAGACCCACAATTTCACGCTCTAGTTTTTCATTGTGTTTTTCCTTTTCAACAAGTTGGTATGTCAAGGTATCTATAATCATATTCTTTTCTTCTAAACAGATTTTGAGTTTAGACATTTCATGAAGGTATTCCTCTACTAAAGAATCCCAAAAATTATCATCATCATAACCCATGAGAAATTTGTAATCTTGTCCAGTTTCATCTTCATCACTATTAGATAAACCATCGTTATCTTCATGAGTATAGTAGCTCCTTTTATTCACAACTTGTTTTCTATTCCCTTTTTCATATTCCTTTCCTTTTTCAAATTTATCTTTATGAGGACATCTAGCAGCATAATGATCGTCTTTGCCACAAGAAAAACATTTGAAGGGGAACTTACCTCTAAACCTTCCAGAACCCCATTGAAGCGTTTTGACAAAGTTTACCTCATCTTCCTCTTCTGAAATATGTCCTGATTCATTGTGTTCTTCCTTTCCTTTCGTTGAAGCTTTGAATGTGGCTTCTATCATAGCTAATGGTCCTCCTTTTCTCATCTCAAAGGCTGTTAAGATTCCGTGAAGCTGTGTCATAGTGATACTTTGCAGATCCTCTTTTTCTTCTATGATAGACACTTTGGATTCAAATTTAGCAGACAAGGATCTCAAAACTTTATCAACTAAGATAACTTCCTTAATTTCTTCACCCAGAGTCTTCATGCAATTACAACTTCATCTATACATAGGAAGTAACTACTTATACTTTCATCTGTATGCATCTTAAGAGTTTCATACTAAATTCTAAGAGTTGGAAGCTTAACACATTTTACCTGAGAGTCTCCTTCATATCTCAGAATGATTTTGTCCCATATTTCTTTAGCTAATTTGAGATGCATGACTTTGACAAACTCTGATTGTGACAAACTTCCCAATAAAGTATTGACAGCTTTGGCATTGGTTTCCTATTTCTTTTTACCTGACATATCTGTAGGAATTGCTGTTGGAAATGTATATCCTCCTTCCACAATTTCCCAAACGTCCATTCCAAGTGATTGTAGATAGTTTGTGGTTCTTATTTTCCAATAAACAAAGTTGCTCCCATCGAATATTGGCGGTCTGATGGATCCCATGCTTTCTTGATTATTAATGATGATGGATCTCCCTTCAAGTGATCAAGCTTCTTCTGAAGGACTTGCTCTGATACCAATTGTTGGAAATAATACTAAGAGGGGGGTGAATTAGTATTTGCAAATCAATAACTTTTTCTTTTCATAATCAAATTTATATACGCTACTTCAGTGAAGGGAACTTTCATGTGCACGCAACTGTTCTTGAGGTAACCAACATATATCTAGTGATCTTATGATTCAGTTAATTCATCATATGTTCCTGGATTTAAGACATCTGTGGTTTATATCTTTTGACTTAGTTACCGGAGAATCCACAGTAAAAACCATTTTCCGTCAACGTTTCAAATCCCAACAGGGATCCATCATCAGGACTTCTTGAATGTTGATAGTAGAAGAGCTTAAATGACGGATTTAAATAGTTATGAGGAGAGTAGATTTAATGATGAGATGAATGTCTGCTTGTTTAATATCTCTTAAATAATAATTAATAATAACTATTATACTTTGTTATATTTAATACATATTAGTTTGTGAATGTAAAATATTAAATGTTTTATTACAATAAATAGTAATTGTTTAAATTATAAATTAGTATGTGAAATATTTATTCTTTTAATTTTTTAATATATAATTAGTATAATGAATAGTAGTAAAGTAATGTTGTGTTAATATTAACTATTAAATATTAAAATAATTACTAATTAATTAAAATTAATTACTTTTATAATATTAAACATCAGTACTTTATTAAACATTAAACAGTAAGCATGTGTAGTTAATAACAAAATGAACCATCACACATAAGCAACACACATGAGCACCAAGATTTAAGGTGGAAACCCAATGTGGGTCAAAACCACCTACTATTGTCGTGTCTGTCTTCTCTTAATAATAAGAAAATCTGCTTACAACATTGTACTAGAAAATCTGTCATACTAATAAGCAGGCTTCTACATGCAGAAGGTTACAACCTTCTCTCATTCTCCAGCTTCTACTGGAAGGGAGCTACAACCCCCTAGCTTTTGTACTAGCTGATATGTTTACTAGTACGTAGGCGTCAACCTACAAAAGGCTATGACCTTATTTCTTCCTTCGAGGACCACGTTTCATAAATTTTTAGACTAGATGCTCCTGGTACACAACAATACACATGAAGGCCTCATTTCATCCAATTTTCATACTCGACCCATCAACAACATTGAGTCTTTAGAATCAATCACTATTGCAATACAACCATCAAATCAACCAATCACTAAAACAAAATCATCACTCTCTGAATCAACCAAACTAAATCAATCACTTACAACCTTAGAACCTATGACATAACTGATTCAACCATTCATTTATACTTAATCAACTTCAACCAATCAACTAGAATAGACAGATCACTGTAACCAGTAGACAGATCTGAACCTAGAGCACTACATCATCATTCAGAACCAATTTTAACCTCAAAACCATGCATCATAGTGTATACGCTACTTGTAAGAGCCAAACCAACATGTATACACAACTTCACTAAAGCGAACCAGCGTATATATCATCAAATCCTTACTTATAACTTTGCTACATTTCCCGACTTCAGACATACCCAAATCATCACATGTTAGCAATCAAATCTAGCCCATCCATTATCAGATCACATAATGATAAGTCATTATTATCCTGATCCACCATCACACTGAAGCAAATCACAATCAATCAGTTTGAATATACAGAATCAGAATATTGTCACTAGAACACAAAGCAGAACCTAGAGCTCTGTAACAACAAACAGAAACAACTGAAACTTTAAACATCATACTTCATAAGGCATATGCTACTTCCATGTGTCGAACCAACATGTATAATCACTTTTACCAAAGTGAAACAACATACACATCTACAAATACTAACTTGAAACTTCACAGAAATTCTAGGCTTCACTCACACTCAGATCATAACATTTATGGAATAAAACATGTGTTAGTATTTATATCTATACTGTCTATGATGAAACCACATAACGATAATTGATTTCAGGCTTTATGATCCCGATCCATCAGCCTTCATCAACCATATCGGTGCATCCTTAGATCAAATCAATCAAACCATCATAAGTTCATTAACCTGCATATATCATCCAACACTTCATAAGATATTCAAATCCCTTGCACACCTTGGCCTAATGATATTCTCCTCCTTATATAGTTTTAGGCCTTTCTCAATACCATGGACCAAAACTACCTAGGACCAATACCTTGGACCAAATACCTCGAATCAATTACCTTGGGTCAAATACCTTGGACCAAAAACTTTGGTTTTCCAAGATGTACGCGCTTTTCCTTCCGTGAAAGTGTGTGTGTACATATACGCACCTTTTGTTAGGTAAACCTACATGTATATGCAGCTTGGACAAGGTGAACCTGTGTATACCTATCTTTCTTCATTCCTTGGAGTCTGATCTGTAATTATTTTTTGTTGACTTGCTGCACTGTGATCTTTCATCTAAGTGATTTGCCATCAAGGACAACACTTGTGTCATAATGACAACACTCTTGTACACATTGTCAGAAAGAGGGACACGACAAAGAGAATTGTTGGAAACTGCACCCTGAGCTGAGGCCTAGGGGGAATGAAAGAAGGGAGAGGTAGAAGACAACTGCAACCCTACAACAAGATCACACGTCTGAATCAAAGGAAGACGAGAAGGTCACAGCTATAGGATTTACCTGACGCATACTATTGGCATTATGGTACAGGTGTTGTCCTTGATGGAAACTCACATATATGCTAAAGTTATGCATGATGGAAACTCACATTGTAACAGGTCAATTCCAAGGTAACAAAGGAATGAGACAGAAGAACAAAATGATGGGACAAAGAATTACATACCAAAATCAAGAAATTAAGGAGAGAGAATGTTTTAAGTTGTATATGCTATTTAACCTAGTCCAAGTAACATATACATGTGGGTTCATAGAATAGAAGTCACATATAAATATGCACACAGTTTCACAGAAGTAAAAGCGCGTATGGGATGGAAAATTAAGGTTAAAGAATACAAAGGGTCCATACCATGGTAGTAGCCCACAATATTGAGCGGAATAACAGATATTTGATCCAAGAATACCATAGGTTCTAAGTGTTGTTTTGGTGCATGGTATTGAAAAAGGCTCTAACTATATAAGGAGGAGAAGATCAAAGGGATATGTGTGTAAGTGAAAGGGTTTTTTAGGAATACTTCTATCTAGAGTATATTTTGTGTAGTAAAGGCTATGGTTATGATAGAGATTTGAAACATCTTGTTCACCCTCTCATACAATCTTGGATCAGGATCATGAGGCCTAAAATGACTTATCATTGTATGATTTGATAATGGATAGGCTAGATATGAGTGCTAATGCATGTTTTACCCTTTAAATGATATGATCTGGGTATTCTAAAGTCGAAAAGTTGCAAAGTTATAAGTGATTATTTGCAAATCTATACGCAGGTTAGCTTTGGTGAAGGCATGTATACACGTGGATTCGACACTTCCAAATAGCATATGCAGAGGAAGGGCTAGTTGTTCACAAATGAGTGATCTCTCTGATCAGTGTTATTATTTTACTATTGCTTGTCAATGATGTCTTCATTAGATTTGAAGTTAAACTAATTGTATAATAAGATTCAATCTGGCTAACTGATTGATTGAGTAAGAAGGGTGATCTTTGCTTCTATCTATTTAGAACTCTACAATATGATAGTAGATATTTCATAATGTCTTCGATTAGTACAATTTTTGGTTCAAAATTTTTATGATGCAGTATCTTTAGAGGTATACATAGGTTGGGTTACATAAAGTAGCGTATACATGCAGGTTTTCGTCATTGAAGTAGAATACACATTCTGACATATGATTTTTGAGGTTTTAGTTGGTTCTAGTTGTTGAAGCAATGTTCTAGGTTCAGCTTCGTGTTTTGGTGATAGTGATCTAACTATTCAGATTGATTGATTGTGTTTTTCTTCAGAGTTGATGGGTTTCAGTGATTGGTTGATGCAGTTGTATTTTATGGTTTTACTGCAATGGTGATTGATTTTGAGCTTCAATGTTACTAATGGGACGAGTCTGAAAATTTTGATGAAATGTGGCCTACATATTGTGTTGATGTGTACCAAGAGTATCCAGTCTGGAAATTTATGAAACGTGGTTCCTGGAGAAAGAGTGAAGGTGGTAGCCTTCTGTATGCTGATGCCTATGTACTGGTAATCACATTAGCTAGTACAAGAGCTAGTGGGTTGGATCTCCCTTCTAGTAGATGCTAGAAAACGAGTGAAGGTTGTAGCCTTCAACGGGTAGATGCATGCATATTGGAAAGAGTCTGCACCAGTACAAAACTTTTTATGAACTAGCTCACAAAAAGATAGAAAATATAGATCAACAACTTCAAAATCAGCCTCTTCAAGGGGGAAACCTCCTTTACATTACACAAATGAACAATTTTTGGATGATACAAATGACAAGACCTTCTTTCTATATATAGGAGTCTAAAGGGTCATAATATAATTAGATCCGACATAAAAATAATAATGTAAGGGAACAACAATAACAATAGTGGGCTTCTATGGGGCACAATAATAACAATATGGGGACTACATGGGCACAACACTATAATAAGGGGGTTGCACTAATAACAATAAGAGGTTACACTAGTAGTATAGGGACCTAACAAAACTTGTAAGAATTTTTTATAATAAGAATATTAAAGGTCGATATGACAACAATGGTGGTTTTTTCCCACATTGGGTTTCCACCTGAAAAATCTTGGTGTTCATTTGTGCTGCTTAAGTGTGTTGATTTATTATGTTCTTACTACATCTGTTTACTACTTAGTAAATGCATCACACTCTTATTTAAGTTCAATATACAATGAATTAGTTATTTTATAGGTTTAATATCTATACGTTGGTTTCATTCATTATAGTCACGGACATATGTTGTTTGGTTTTTTTAAAATCCCGTATACAGTTTGAAAAATAAAAATTATTATTATGAAAGTTTGAACACTGATTCACCCCCACCTCTTAGTATTTTTTCCAACAATCGGTATCAAAGTAGGTCCTTCAGAAGAAGCTTGATCGCTTCAAGGAATATCTCTCAAGATGAGAAATCAAGAAGGAATGAGATCTATTAGAGCACCAATCTTCAATGCAAATAACTTAGCATATTGGAAGATAAGAACCAGAGCCTGTCTTCAATCACTTGGAGATGATGTTTGGGAAATTGTGGAAGGAGTATACCAATATCTAGCAGAAGTCCCCATAGATCAAGTAGAAAAGAAATCATATGAAACCAATGCCAAAGTCGTCAATGCATTATTGGGAAGTCTATCAGTATCAGAATTCATCAAAGTCATGCAACTCAACACAGCCAAATAAATATGGGAAAAAATCATTCAGAGCTATGAAGGAGACTCCCAGGTAAAACATGCAAAGATCCAAACTCTCATAATTCAATTTAAAACTCTGAGGATGCATAGTGATGAAAGTATTGCCAGTTACTTTTTACAATTAGATGAGATTGTAAATAGTATGAATAATCTAGGTGAAGAAATAAAGGAGGCTACTATAGTAGAGACAATTTTAAGATCTCAATCTCCTAAACTTGAGTTAAATGTATGTACCATTGAAGAGAATAAGTATCTACAATCTGTTACTCTTGTTCAACTTCATGGAATTTTAACTGCCTTTGAAATGAGGAAAGGAGGTCCATGAGAAATCATAAAAGCCACTTTCGAAGCTTCTATAAAGGGAGAAGAAAAGGAATATCTCGAGGAATCAGGATATATATCAAAAGAAGATGAGGTAAACTTTGTGAAGAAACTTTGACTGGGTACCAGAAGATTCAGAGGTAAACTTCCCTTCAAATGTTTTGCTTCTGGTAGCGTTGGTCATTATGCTGCTAAATTTCCTCGTAAAGATAACCATGACAAAGGAAAGGATTCTGCAAAAGGTAATAGGAAACATTTTGTTAATATAAGAAGTTATTATACTCATGAAGATAGTGATGGCCTCTATAATAGTGATGAAGGTGAATCATATCAAGATATTAAACTACTCATCGCGTATGAATATGATAAGTTTATGGATGTCCTAGAAGAAGAAGGTTTTCTTGAAGAAATCACTCAACTCAAAATCTGCTTGGAAGAAAAGAATACAATCATAGACACTTTGACACATCAACTCACGGAAAGGGAAAAGAACAATGAAAAATTAGAGTGTGAAGTAGTGAGCCTAAGAAGAGAACCTGAGAAGACAAAATCTCTAGATCTTAGATTTGCTAAAGGATCAAAAAACTTAGATGAAATCATCAAGGTTCAACATTCTCCTCTTATAAAGACTGGTCTTGGATACACTAGAGAAACAACCCAACCATAAAAGTCTTCATCCATCACCATAAACTATCTTAATGTAGAAAAAACCAGTCAACAATACGTCAGTCCTCAACAAAAGCCTAAAAGTACACCCCAGGTAAATCATGCTCATTTTACTCCAAGGTTTAACATCAATAGCAGAACTAACTAAAAGGTGAACAATACCAAAAGATTTTATGATCACAAAAAATTCTTCTTTAATGGACAATTCTTTTCATGCCATAACTTTGGTCATAAGGCTTCTCAATGTGTTTCTTGCAAAAAAATCATGATTAGAGAAGCAAGAAAATAAAGGAGTGTGCAAAGAATCAAGAAGAGCTCTTATAATAAATTTTCACCTCTTGAAGATGAAATTGAATGTTCATTTTGCAATAACTTTGGTTATGAAGAATCTGAATGCAAGAGAAAATTTTGGCAAACCTATCAAAATGAGCAAACACCATCAAACTCCAAGGTATGGAAAAGAAGGAACTACAGTCAGAAAGATGTGGCATAGCTATGTTTTGAGAAGGACAAGAAAATCAATGGTACATTGATAGCAGATGCTCAAATGACATGACAAGTGATAAAGATAAACTTATTTCATACAATGCTTTAGAAAGGAAAAAGAATATCTCTTTTGGAAATGACACACCAGTTGTCATTAAGGGTAAATGTTATGTTCATCTAAAAGAAAAGGTTAAAGATGGAAATGTTGATGAACGAAAAATAACTAGTCAAGGTGCATTTTATATGGGATCACGATTAATATCTTGGTTCAAAAAGAAACAAAGTTTGATTGCCTTATCTACAGCGGAATCAGAATATGTGGTTGTTGCATCTTGCTACACACAACTTCTTTGGATGATACAAACATTGAAATATATTCCAAGTAAATGTTCTCCTCCCATCTCCATCTGATGTGATAACACAAGTGTGATTAGTAATTCAAAAAAATCCTTTTATACACTCCAAGACCAAGCACATACCCATTAAGTACCACTTTCTATAACAACAAGTGCTTGAACAAAAGGTCAAATTAGAGTATGTTCCCTCAAAAGATCAAGTTGTTGATATTTTTATGAAACCTCTTCCCAGGGAAGCATTTGAATATCTCAGACAAAAGTTGGGAGTTGTTTTTGCCTCATCTTGTAGTTAAATCCAGGTTTTTCGGATTCATAGGATTGTTTTCTATACATGGATTTCATGAAGAAGAGTCGTGTATATACACAAGTTTTTGTGTCGGCAGTAGCATATGTGTTTTTTCTGATAGAAAAGCAGTGGGTCAAACTCAAAATCCGTTTTTGACATGCCTGTTTAGTCTAATGTTGATGGATATTGTCAACTGATATGATTTTCCCATTGATGTTTATTTGATTGCTGAAGATGCCTTGATGAATGAATTTTTGACAATGCACATGTAGCACAGGTTCAAGGTGAGCATTAGCCTTAAAAATATTATGCATTGTTGGCATCATGGTAGATTAATCCAACTATGGTCTCAGTTATTAATTTCATTCGATGAAAAGGTCATGTAAAGACCTATGGTGTAATAATATGTTTTTTTTTTGTCATAGTATATTATGGATGAGTCCTTTTGGACACATGATGTAATTTTTAACCCCACCATGCATGGGAAGGATGATGTAATAACTATAATTTTCAGTCATGTATGAACAATTGATGTATCCCCATTTGGTTGGATGATTGATGTATGAATGAGTCACTGGTGATAGGAAGGTCATAATCACATAGCTGAGTTATAGAGTCAAGTTATTCTTCTGAAAAATATTCTTGCAAACTCTGCATGTGCTCAAGGGGAGCATGGACAATTTATTGCATCTCAACATGTACTAAGGGGGAGAGTATCTTGGTCCTCCATTTTCCCTTGATGTCAAAGGGGGGGAGTATCTTGGTGTTTTTTTAATATCTAACAGGTTCTACAACTTGAAGTGATCAATACCAATATGGTTGCCATTAAGTCCAAAGAGGGAGATTGTTAGCATTGTGGTACAATTGTTGTACTTGATGGAAACTCACATATATGATAAAGTTATGCATGATGGAAAATCACATTGTAACAGGTCAATTTCGAGGTAACAAAGTAATGACACAAAAGAACAAGATGATGGGACAAAGGATTACAGATCAGAATCAAGAAATTGAAGAAAGAGAATGTTTTAAGTTATATATGTTGTTTAACCTAGTCCAAGTCATGTATACATGCGGGTTCATAGAATAGAAGGTGCGTAAACATATGAATGTAGTTTCATAGAAGGAAAAGTGCATATGGGATGGGAAACTAAGGTTAAAGAATACCAAGGGTCCATAGCATGGTATTAACCCACAATATTGAGCAGAATAACAATTAGTTGATCTCGTCTAGGAATACCATAGATTCTAAGTGTTGTTTTGTTGCATGGTATTGAAAAGTCTCTAAGTATATAAGGAGGAGAAGATCAAAGGGATATTATGCAAGTGGAAGGTTTTTTCAAGAATACTTCTATCTGAAGTATATTTTGTGTAGTAAGAGCTATGGTTATGATATAGATCTGAAACATCTTGTGCACCCTTGGATACAACGTTGGATCAGGATCATGAGACCTAAAATGACTTATCATTGTATTATCTAATAATGGATAGGCTAGATATGAGTGTTAATGCATGTTTTATCCTTTAAAATTATATGATATAGTTATTCTAAAGTCTTGAAAAGTCGTGAAGTTATGTCATTATTTGCAGATCTATACATAGGTTAGCTTCAGTGAAGGCACATATACACGCAGATTCGACACTTCCAAGTAGCGTATGCAGAGGAAGGGCTAGTTGTTCAGAAATGAATGATCTATCTTATCAATAATGTTGTTTTTCAATAATTTCTCCATTAGATATGAAGTTAAACTAATTGTATACGAGATTGAGTCTGGCTAACTAACTGATTGAGTAAGAAGGGTGGTCTTTGCTGCTATTTGTTTAGAACTCTGCAATATGACATTAGATCTTAAGAATGTCTTTGGTTAGTATAGTTTTTAGTTCATAATTTTTATGATTCAGTATCTTTAGAGGTATACGTAGGTTGGTCTATAGAAATTAGCATATACACTCAGGCTTTCCTCAATGAAGTAGTGTATAAATTATAACATATGATTTTTGGGGTTGTAGTTGGTTCTGGTTGTTGATGCAGTGTTCTAGGTTCAGCTCTGTGTTTTGGTGACTGTGATATGACTGTTTAAAATGATTGATTATGCTTTTCTTTAGAGTTGATGGGTTTCAATGATTTGTCGATGCAGTTTTATTTGATGGTTGTATTACAGTGGTGATTGATTTTTAGTTTCAATGTTATTGATGGGTCTAGTCTAAAAATTTGATGAAATGTGGCCTACATATTGTGTTGATGTGTACTAGGAGTATCTAGTATGAAAATTTATGAAACGTGGTCCTTGGAGAAAGAGTGAAGGTGGTAGCCTTCTATAGGCCGATGCCTATGTACTGGTAATCATATCAGCTAGTACAAGAGCTAGGGGGTTGGAGCTCCCTTCCAATACTGAGACAACAACAGTGGTGGTTTTTTCCCACATTGGGTTTCCACCTGAAAAATCCTAGTGTTCATGTGTGCTTCTTATGTGTGTTGATTTATTCTATTCTTATTGCATAGGTTTACTGCTTAGTAAATGCATCACAATTTGATTTAAGTTCAACATACAATGAATTAGATATTTTACAATTTTATTATCTATACGCTGGTTTCATTCATTATAGTCATGGACATATGCTATTTGGTTTCTGTAAAATATCATATACAGTTTGAAAAAAAAAAAAATTATTGTGAAATTTTAAATATTGATTCACCCCCCCCGCTCCCCTCTCAGTATTTTTCCCAAAAATTGGTATCAAACCAGGTCCTTCAAAAGAAGCTTGATTGTTTGAGGGAAGATTTCTCAAGATGAGTAATCAAGAATTAATGGGGTATATCAGAGCACCAATCTTGAATGAAAATAACTTAGCATACTGGAAGATAAGAACCATAGCCCATCTTCAGTCACTTAGAGTTGATGCTTGGTCAATTGTGGAAGGAGGATACCAATATCCAGCAGCAGTCCCCACAGATCCAACAGAAAATAAATCATATGAAACTAATGCCAAAGTCGCCAATGCATTATTGGGTAGTCTATCAGAATCAGATTTTGTCAAATTCAAGCAACTCAACACAACCAAAGAAATATGGGACAAAATCATTCAGAGCTACGAAGGAGACTCCCAAGTAAAACGTCTTAAGCTCCAAACTGTCAAAATTCAATATTAAACTCTCAAGATGCATAGTGATGAAATTATTGTTAGTTACTTTTTATGAGTATATGAGATTGTAAATATTTTGAAGAATTTGGGTGAAGAAATAAAGGAGGCTACTACAGTAGAAATTTTTTTAAGACCTCTATCTTCTAAATTTGAGTCAAAAGTATTTTCCATTGAAGAGATGCAGGATCTACAATCTGTTACTATTGTTCAACTTCATGGAATTTTATCTGCCTTTGAAATGAGGAAAGGAGGTCCATCATGAAACAAAGAAGTTTCTTTCAAAGCCTCTACAAAGGGAAAAGAAAATGAAGATCTCAAGGAAACATCTCAAGGAAAATGAAGATCTCAAGGAAAATGAAGATCTCAACTGGGTACCAGAAGATTCAAAGGTAATTTTCCCTTCAAATGTTTTTCTTGTGGTAGAGTTGGTCATTATGATGTTAAATGTTCTCATAAAGATAACCATGACAAAGGAAAGGATTTTGCAAAAGGTAATAGGAAACAATTTTTTAATAGAATAAGTTATTATACTTATGAAGATAGTGATGACATGTCTAATAGTGATGAAAGTGAATCTTATCAAGATATTAAACTACTCATGGATTATGAAAATGATAAGTTTATGGATGCCTTAGAAGTAGAAGATTTTCTTGAAGAAATCACTCAACTCAAAATCTACTTGGAAGAAAAGAATATAGTCATAGACACTTTGACACGTCAACTCACAAAAAGGGAAAAGCACATTGAAAAATTAGAGTGTGAAGTAGTGAGTCTAAGAAAGGAACTTGAGAAGACAAAATCTCTGAATGTTAGATTTGCTAAAGGATCAGAAAGCTTAGATGAAATCATCAAGGGTCAACGTTCTCCTCTTATAAAGAGTGGTCTTAGATACACTAGAGAAACATCTC
Source organism: Pinus taeda (assembly GCA_000404065.3). Classification (NCBI taxonomy): domain Eukaryota; kingdom Viridiplantae; phylum Streptophyta; class Pinopsida; order Pinales; family Pinaceae; genus Pinus; species Pinus taeda. The sequence goes on from APFE030028950.1 coordinate 137,766, forward strand.
AACTAGAATAGTCTTCAGCCATCACTAGAAGCTATGTTAATGTAGAAAAAACCATTCAACAATGTGTCAATCCTCGAAAAAAGCCTAAAGTACTCCCTAGGTAAATCATGCTAATTTTAGTCTAAGGGTGAACATCAATAGAAGCACTAACCAAAAGTTGAACAATACCAAAATATTCTATTATCACAGGAACTTCTTCTTTAATGGACAATGCTTTTCATGCCACAACTTTGGTCATCAGGTTTCTCAATGTGTTTCTTACAAAACTATCATGACTAGAGAAGCAAGAAAACAAAGGAGCGCGACAGGAATCAAGAAGAGATATTATATTAACTTTTCACCTCTTGAAGATGAAATTGAATGTTCATTTGGCAATAAATTTGGTCATGAAGAATCTGAATGAAAGAGAAAATTGTGGCCAACATATTAAAAGGAGAAAAAATCATCAAACTTCAAGGTATGGAAAAAGAAGGAACTACAGTAAAAAGGATGTGGCAAATATCTATTTGCAGAAGGACAAGAAAACCAATGGTACATTGATAGCAGATGCTCAAAACACATGACAGGTGATAAATATAAACTCATTTGATACAATGCTTTAGAAAAGGAAAATAATGTCTCTTTTGGACATGACACACCAGCTGTCATTAAGTGTAAAGGTTCTATTTATCTAAAAGAAAAGGTTAAAGCTAGAAATGTTGATGACCGAAAAAGCACTAGTAGAGGTGCATTTTATATGGGATCACTCTCAGTTTCTTGGTTCAGCTAGAAACAAAGTTTGATTGCCTTATCTACAATGGAAGAAAAATATGTGGTTGTTGCATCTTGTTTCACACAACTTCTCTGGCTGATGCAAACATTACAAGATATTCAAATTAAATGTTCTCCACCCATCTCCATCCGATGTGACGACATGAGTGTGATTAGTATTTTAAAAAATCATGTTATGCACTCCAAGACCAAGCACATACCCATTAAGTACCACTTTCTATGAGAACAAGTGATTGAACAAAAGGTTAAATTAGAGTATGTTCCCTCCAAATATTAGGTTGCTAATATTTTTACCAAACCTCTTCCCAGAGAAGAATTTGAATATCTAAGACAAAAGTTGGGAGTTGTTTTTGTCTCATCTTGTTGTTAAATCCATATTTTTCAGATTCATAGGATTGTTTTCTATACGCAGATTTCATGAAGAAAAGTTGCTTATATATACGAGTTTCTATGCCGACAATAACATCTTTGTTTTTCTGATAGAAAAGCAATGCGTCAGACTCAAAATCAGATTCTGACATGGATGTTGCATCTGATGTTGATGGATACAGTCTATTGATATGATTTTTCTTGTTAATGTTTATTTGATTGATGAAGATGCCTTGATGAATGAATTGTTGGCAATGCACATGTAACACAGGTTCAAGGGAAGCATTAGCCTTCAAAATATTATGCATTGTTGGAATCATGGTTGTTAAATTTAGCTATGGTCTCAATTATTAATGTCATTTGATGAAAAGGTCATGTAAAGACCTATGGTGTAATAATATATCCTTTTCTTTCATATTCTATTATGGATGAGTCCTTTTGGACACATGACGTAATTTGTAACACCACTATGAATGGGAAGGATGATGTAATAATTTCAATTTTTGGTCATGTATGAACGTTTCATGTATCCCCACATAGTTGAGTTATAGAGTAATGTTATTTTTTTGAAAAATATTTCTGCAGACTCTGCATGTGCTTAGGGGGACCATGGATAGTTTAGTGCATCACATCATGTACTAAGGGGGAGAATATCTTGGTTCATACTTTGCCCTTGATGTCAAAGGGGGTGAGTATCTTGGTGTTTCTTGTTATATCTAACACGTTCTACAACTTGAAGTGATCAACACCAATATGGTTTCCATCAAGTCCAAAGGGGGTGATTGTTGGCATTATGGTACAGGTGTTGTCCTTGATGGCAACTCACATATATGATAAAGTGATGCATGATGGAAACTCACATCGTAACAGGTCAATTCCGAGCTAACATAGTAATGGAATAGAAGAACAAGATGGTGGGACAAAGGATTATAGACCAACATCAAGAAATTGAGGAAAGAGAATGTTTTAAGTTTTATATGTTGTTTAACCTAGTTCAGGTCATGTATACATGCCGGTTCATAGAATAGAAAGCATGTATACATATGCACGCAGTTTCACAGAAGGAAAAGCACTTATGGGATGGAAAATTAAGGTTAAAGAATACCAAGTGTCCATACCATGGTATTAGGCCACAACATTGAGAGGAATAACAATTGCTTGATCCCGTCTAAGAATGCCATGGGTTCCAAGTGTTGTTTTGGTACATGTTATTGAAAAGCCTCTAAGTATATAAGGAGGAGAAGATCAAAGGGCTATGTGTGTAAGTGAAAGGGGTTTTCAGGAATACTTCTATTTGAAGTATATTTTGTTTAGTAAGGGCTATTGTTATGATATAGATCTAAAACTTTTTGTCACACAATGTTGGATGAGGATCATGAGACATGAAATGGCTTATCAATGTATGATATGATAATGGATAGGCTAGATCTGAGTGTTAACACATGTTTTGTCCTTTAAATGCTATGATTTGGTTATTCTAAATTCTTGCAAAGCTATGAAGTTATACATCATTATTTGTAGACCTATACATAGGTTAGCCTCGGTGAAGGCACATATACACGTAGATTTGACACTTCCAATTAACGTATGAAGAGGAAGGGATAGTTGTTAAGATATGATTGATCTATCTGATCAGTGCTACTATTTTACTGTTGCTTTTCAATGATGTCTTCATTAGATATGAAGTTAAACTAATTATATAGGAAGATTGAGATTGGATGACTGATTGATTGAGTAAGAAGGGTGATATTTGCTGCTTTTTGTTTAGAACGATGAATTATGACAATATATATTTTGAATGTATTTGGTTAGTATAGTTTTTGGTTCAGAATTTTTATGATTCAGTATCTTTAGAGGTATACATGGGTTGGGTTATAGAAAGTAGTGTATACACGTAGGTTTTCCTTATTGAAGTAGCATATACATTCTGACATATGATTTTTGAGGTTGTAGTTGGTTTTGGTTGTTGATGCGGTTTTATGGGTTGAACTCTATGTTCTAGTGACAATGATCTGACTGTTTAGATTGATTGATTGTGTTTTTCTTCAGAGTTGATGCATTTTAGTGATTGGTTGATGTTGTTGTATTTGATGGTTGTATTGTAGTGGTGATTGATTTTGAGCTTCAATGTTACTGATGGGTCCCGTCTGAAAATTTGATGAAACATGGCCTACATATTGTGTTGATGTGTATGTGGAGTATCCATTCTGAAAATTTATGAAATGTGGTCCTTGGAGAAAGAGTGAAGGTGGTAGCCTTCTGTACGTCAGTGCATACGTATTGGTAATCATATCAGCCATTACAAGAGATAGGGGGTTGGAGCTCCCTTCCAGTAGAAGCTGGAAAATGAGTGAAGGTTATAGCCTCTAGCAGGTACATTCCTGCACACTGGAATGAGTCTGCACCAGTACAAAACTTGTAAACACTTTTTATACTAAGAAGATTGAAGACTAAGATGACACAAATGGTGGTTTCTTCCCACATTGGGTTTCCACCTGAGAAATCCTGGTGTTCATGTGTGCTGCTTATATGTGTTAATTTATTCTATTCTTACTGCATCTGTTTATTGCTTAGTAAATGCATAACACTCCGATTTAAGTTAAACAAACAATGAATTACTTGTTTTACAAGTTTATTATCTATACGTTGGTTTCATTCATTATAGTCACAGACATATGCTATTTGGTTTCTGTAAAATCACGTATACAGTTTGAAAAACAAAAATTATTATTGTGAGAGCTTAAATACTTATTCAACCCCCCCCCCTCAATATTCTTCCCAACATTGAACAATTGACCTAGTGTCAGACTCTGGTGATGAAAGGAAGATCGCAACTCTTGGGATTGTAGCAGATGGACTCGTCAATCTAAGTTCCGATTTGGGCAGTCAAACAAAGGTCTCAATAGATATTGTACCAAAGGTGAAGGGGACACAAAATGCAGCATGGCTTCAGGAACTTGAGAATATCAACCAAAGAATCCAAGTAGAGAATACTGAGCTAAGGAAATTCCTATAGGAAGCCAAAAAGGAGAAACAAAGGTTTCTATGCCAGTTGCAAGACAAGGAAGAAGCCTTGGAAAAGCTGAAACATAACCGCCTTGAGGTAAAAATTGACTCTTTAGCTTCATCTACCTTTCTTGATGATGAATTTGTTGTTTTTGAAAAACATACTATAGGTATTGGCTTCAAACTATTAAAGAGAATGGGTTACAAGGAGAAGGGCCTCGACATTAATGGCCAAGGAATTATAAACCCCATCAAGGTTGAAAAATTGCCTCGTCTTGCAAGACTCGGGTATGTTAGGAACAAAGTTGGGGAATTCTCCAAAATAGCTAGTGACCAACCAATGGCGGATGATGAAATCACTTCCTCGCATTCCAGTGACAGTGAGGGCTCCATGAACACTTATCAGAGGAACACCATTGGAAAACGCTCCAAGATGAACCGAAAGTTTAGAGGAGGAGGAATCATTGTAGTCACTGCAATGAGATGGGGCTCCAGGGAGCCAGATGTCATATGCTCCATGCTGAGAAAGTATCGATAAAGAAGGCAAAGGCTAAAAATGTTGAACAAACAAATCCAGCACATTCATGGCATTCTTCTTTATTAAGTAAAATATGGTTTTCTTATATAGTAGCTTGTTATGGCCACAATTTGTATATCATGCATTGCAAATAAATGTAAAAGTGATGATGTGTTTTCCATCACTTAAAAACAGAACGATCAAGCTTGTGGCCTTTTCTTATGAATAGCTGAGGTATTTTTTTTCATTATGTAATCCTTGACCAAAGAGTGTGTGTTATAAACTCTTGGAAAGTGAGGGGTTGTTTGAGTCATGTATGGTTTGTATATGATTGCAAAGGATGTAACAATCTCGCGTATAGGTGGTTGAAAGTGTGGTTCGGCGAGCACATAGACATTGTACTAGATGTGTTAATGCTTTTGGTAGAGTGCATTTGTGTTGGCTTAAAAGGAATGCATCCAAGAAAATCTCAATGGATGGAGAAGGAAAAGTGAGGGAGAAATTTCCTCACTCACCAATTCTCTGAAAAGTTTTTTGGTGGTCCAAAATGTCTTAGTGGAGAGCATTGATCCAGCTGGATCTTTAGAAAAGTACTAGTGGCATGGTAAAGGGCTCAAAACTAAAAGTGGAAAAATCTAGATAATCTTAGCATTGGATCAAAGTGCTCATCATCCTGATTACAATGGTATGAATGACACTCAAATGCAAGTCCAGATGACAAAGTTAGAGCAAGTCAAAGTTTGAGTTTGACTTTTCTAGGTGGCAGGAGAAGGTGCAATGGAAAAAGTCTCAATGAATGAGGGAATTCCATGTGGTAGGTTGCCACTGGGTCATGCATATCACATATTGGGACAAATGAAAGAAGCAGTTTAAGAATTGGCCTCGACATGGTCCCGACTACAATTGTGATATCACATATCAGTGATCGGAGATGGAACAAGTATATGAATCGGCCTCAGCATAGATGGCTTTTGATGAAATCGCAATTGCATATCGGAGTGGATCAAAATCAGCCACCAACGAACCCCTGGTGGCTATGCGATTTATCACAAAGAATGGTGGATGGTTACGACGCAGTTCCGGCTGAAAACACTGATTGTGATTTTGCGATCAGTGCCAGATGAAATACTTCATTATGTTACATCGTATATTCTCATCAGGCCCACGATCACCATAGTGTATGGGTCAATACGCCGATGGTTCAAAGCGTTGATTGCGATTGTGATGGGGAACCTTGACACGATATGTTATATATTGTACTCTATAAACTAAGGAGTCAGTATATCGCAGAAGAGCCTGTTCTATTGGCTTTGGACTACCCATTGATAGTTACAAGTGTCAATAGACATGTCGCTGAGCCTTGAGCATAGTTAATGGGTTTTGTTGTGTTCGAACAGGATTTCACCATTTTTAAAGGTTGTTGCCATAGACCCTTCCGCTTGTTGAACTTGGATGTTTTGTTGTGAAACTGCCTAGGTTTTGAGGGATGCTGCCATGCTTACTTATATGCAACTGTTGTGCCGGGAAAAGGGGGGAGGACAGGCCAAATACTCATACTCTATTGCACACAACAAATCCTAACCATGGCAGTAGGTCAGAACCTTTCCTTGAGCAACAGGGAGGTGTCGAGAAGGTTTCAGAAGGCCTGATTATACAAATTGGGAGCTTGGATAGGATTTTTTGCACTATTTTTTGCCAGGATTTCAGGGTTACTGTTTGTTTCTAAAGTTGGGTTCCCCATTCTCTGCCCATCTATTAGATTGGAAGTATAAGGGTTGGAATTGCTTATTTCTTGTACTTTTATCTTTTTTATGCCGCTAATAGAAAGAAGGTCTCCCCACTATTGAGTACGGCCCAAAGACGTAGTCTGAATTGGACGAAATCCGTAATCAAATCATTGTGTCATGGTTTTTGTGTTCCTCTAATTATTTTCGCATTTGTTATGTGATTTTTTAAGTTCCATGGTTAACTCCGTTATATGTAATTCTGACGCATATGTAAGTAAACGATATTGGATCAGTCTCTCTATCTTAAACCCCCAAAAATACACACTCTCTCACTTCATATCTATCAATCTCTTTATCCCTCCCTCCCTCTCTCCATCTCCCTTTTCTTCCCTCTCTTCACTTTCCATCTATATCTCTATCTCCCTTTGTCTCTCTATATCACCCCCAAAACATACACTCTCTTTCTCCAATCTATCTATCTATCCCTCCCTCCTCCTCTCCCCACCTCTCTCTCTCTTCTCCTCCTATCCCTCTCCCCCACCTCTATCTCTCTTCCCTCCTATTTTCCTCTCTCACTCTCTCTCCATATTCCTTATCACTCCATCTCTCTCTCTCCACCTATCTCTCTCTATTTATTTCTTCTAAGCTCCCTCTCTCTCCCCCTCCAACTCCATCTCTCTTTCCCTCCCTCTCTCCACTCTCTCACATCCTCTCTCTCTTCCTTCCTCTCTCTGCCTTTATCTCCCACCTCTATCTCTCTCTCTCTTCAACTTTGTTACTATATCCCTCCTTCTCTCCTCTCTCCTTCTCTCCCCCATTCTCACTATCTCTCCTCCTTTGTCTCTTTACCTTACCCCAAACATACACACTCTCTCTCCATCTCTCCCTTGTCACTCCCTCTCTCTCTCCACTTATTACTCTCTATGTATTTTGTCTTCCCTCCCTCTCTCTCCCTTTCTCTCCTACCTCCCTCTCTCTTCCCCATATCTCTCTCTCTCTCTCTGACCTCCAATCCTCTCTCCCC
>APFE030028950.1:177984-206330 GCA_000404065.3 Pinus taeda
ATCTAATTTCTTAGATTAATTTCTTTCATAACCTATATATGTAACCTTAAATATAGCTCATGGATACATCATTAATATCTCTAGAATATCTATTGTCGTGGCCCCTGATGATGGACTCACTTGGTAGTCCAAAACATTGGGTTCATAAAACTCTTTAACAGGTCATTCATCCTTTATTTAAAATCTATATTATATTTTTTTGATGGTTTCAAAGTGTTTTCTAAGTTGTTTTGAAGATTTTTTTTTCTTTTTTTTAATGGTTTTCTAGGTTGGTTTTGTGGTTTTCTAAGTAGTTTGAAGGTTTTTCTAAGTTCTTTTAAGGGTTTTTTGTGTCTTTCATGGTTTTTGTATGGTTGTTTTCTTAAAGTAATTGGTTTTCATGGTTTTTATACATGATTGTTTTAATTATAATTAATTTATTTAATTTTGCAATAAATAAATAAATAAGAAAGACAAAAGATGGAATACTTACCTTCATTTGAGCCTCTTGGACCTTGGTGGGGTGGTTAGCAAGATTGATTTGAACGCTCCATGCTCCAATTTCTCGATCAAGCTCCAATACTCTCAATCAAGCTACTATCACACTCTAAGTCGAGCTCTTAGTTTACACGTGGTCTATTCAAATGGTGCATGTAGACCGCATGAGTGATATTTAGAAAAAAAAGGGCTTGATCGAGCCTTAAAGCTTGATTGAGCCATAATGCTCGATCGAGCATTATAGCTCAATCAAGGGTTTGCTTTTAACCCTCGATCAAGCTACGTTTTTAGCGCCCAAGGCATTCAATTGAGCCATTTTTTTTCCACCCAAACGTGCCCTATTTCGAAAAAAAGTATAACCCAACTCTATGATTTCACCTCAAAAGTCACACCATTTATATGTTGAATTTCCTCCAAGCAATGGTACGATACTGAGAAGCTTATAAAACAATAATCTCATCGATAGCGGGACGGAGGCCAGACCCAACATAAACTCCAAATATCAAAGTCTTGGTGCACAAGGCGAACTGATGGAGGGAGACTATCTATCATATAAAATGGGGAATTAAGTTTGCATGTGTTGCATGGGGTCAGCTCGCCAAGCCAAACCCCCCTTATATTTTTTTGGAAATGGAAAAGTGGAAAAAGTTTAAACAAACTGAAACAAAATACAAACCTGAAGGAGCAAAGGATTTTGGGCTACCCAATATTGTAGGAAAAGAAAGTCCCATACATTGAATACACAAACAACCACCTCCAAATAGAGACCCCCTCATGTTCAAAGACACCAGAGAGGCAGTCCTAGTGAACCCTGTAAAGATTTAAAAGGAAATATCCACACTTAAACCAAGATAAATTAGAACCAGAACAATAGACAATAGTAAAAGAAGGATTAGACTAAAACCTATGACCACTATCTCACTTCATCGTAGCCAACACAACCTTTAACTCTAAGTATAGGCCGGAGCAAAAAATGACGACTATCTTCAATCCACAACTTCTATTGGCATGAAAGCTCAACATGTCTCAGTTCTGGCTCTGAACCTATATCCACCTTCTCATGCAAGCTGATATTCCTTCGTGTTAATTTTGATATTGTTTTATGTTGTATCAATTACTCTAGCCGAAATACAAAATTCAGTTACCAATATTTCCAATTACAATTAGTCTTTCCATTCATCAACAATAATTGAAGATAGAACAATATATGCAATGACAAACAAGACAATCAACACATCAAAAAGAGACACCAGATTTGGTCAAAGACCAGGGAAAAACCTAAAAAGGGGAAGACAAATAGAAATGAAACTTGAAACTCAAAGGCCAGGTGAGATACACTTGGAGATTTCCCAAGCAATACTGGTCTCACTCTATTGCATTATTCATTAAATCCAAAATAAATAAGATTACATTCAATTTAGGAAGATCAAACCTATCTCCTAGAAAATAGGAGCTAAATCTAAGCTAAGACACGCACACAACCATGAAACAAACTTTCTCCATTAATTTCAAGTCCCCGCCCCCCGCAATGGAGAAAGGATTCACCTACACACCTAACATCTCCCTAAAAAAATCAAATTTGATCTTCCCAAGAGGCTTGGTGAAGATATTAGCTCCATTTTCATAGGTGTTACAATATTCAAGAAAAATCTCTTTAGATTGAACCTTTTCTCTAATAAAATGAGATTGAGTATCTATATTTTTTTGTGTTTTTAAGAAAAATAGGATTATTTTCCAGCTTGATTGAATTTTGGTTGTCACATTTAATCACCATAGCATCCTTTTATTCTTCTCTTGCACCTTTAAGAAGTCTTCTCAACGAAATTGTTTCACAAGTGGTTGCACATACAACTGGATACTATGCTTATGCTGAGGATAAGATACAATACTTTTCTTTTTACTGCTCCAAGAAATGACCCCAAACCCAATATTTTTTTTTTCCACGTTAAGACTAACCTAAGTACCCATGGGGGATTTGAACCAGTGACCTATCGCAAGGAGTGCCTTAGAAGCGCACCCATTCACCGTCAATCCAAAGCCCCGTGGGCTACCCAAAACACAATATTAAAAACATACCCATTTATAGATATTTTACCATCTATATTTCTAGCCCAATCTGAATCTGAATAACCTGTTAGTTTAACATCAAAGAATCAGTATATTTAATGCCAAAATTTATGGTTCCTTTAAGATACCTCAGGACACCTTTTGATGCCATCCAATCATTTTCAAGGGGTTTTTCATAAATTCACTCAACACACTGACTGAATATGCTATGCCAGGTCTGGTTGTAGTCAAATAAATCAAACTTCCAACCAGTTTTCTGTACAATGTAGCATCCACCTCTTTAGAACCACCATCACTATGAAATTTAACATTCTGTTGTATAGGTACTAAAGCAGAATTACACTAATTCATTTTAAATTTCTTCAAAAATTCCCTCACATACCTTCCTTGAGTGACAAATATCTAGTCAACATCCCTCTAGGATTCATGACCTAAACAATAATGCAATTCTCCAAGGTCCTTCGTTTCAAATACATGTGACATTTTCACTTCAATTTCTTCAACCAGTTCATTAGAACATCTAGTAACAATTCAATCATCTACATTTAAGGAAATCAACACAATCTGCCCCTTTGAACCAAATGTGGTATACAAATTTGTATCATTTTTACTTCTCATAAAACCATGTTGTAAGAAGAAAGAGTCTATTTTCCCATACCAATATCTAGGAGCCTATTTCAATCCATACAATGCCTTTTTTAACTTACATACCAATTTTTCTTGCCCCTTTTTAATGAGCCCTTCAGGTTGTGTTAGATGTACTTCTTCATTCAAATCTCCATTTAGAAAATAGAATTTTACATATACCTGGTGTAATCTCTAATGGTACTTTGTAGCTAAAGATATTAACATCGTAATAGTATTTAACTTAACTACAGGAGCAAAAGTCTCCTCATAGGAAATCCTTCTTTCTATGAGTACCATTTGGCCACCAATCTAGCTTTATACTTGTCTACGCTACCATATTATTTAAACTGAAGTTTGTATAACCATTTACAACCTATGGGCTCTTTTCCTTTCGGAAGTTCAATTAATTCCCAAGTTTTATTTTTAATAATAGAATCATACTCTTCTTTCATAGCCGACCTCAATTCTTCACACTGATTTGCTTCATTATAATTCATGGGCTTAACAACATTTAAAATATTGGTCATAAGAGGATAATCTTTGTACCTTTTTGGTAAGTGAGTCTAGCATCCTAATCTCCTTGGTAGCGAACTTACGTCAATTTTTTTATGTGTGATTTATTACTTACTTATGAGTGTACTTCGACTATTGAATGTGTCCACATCACTAGATTCCTCTTTCTGTTGTTGTTGCTGTTGTAAACGATTGTCTTTGGCTTCATCATTACTGTCATCTTTCAATAAATTCATGTGCCACTCTTCATAACTTCTATCCTTATTCCCTTCATCAACTTGTTCATGGAAGATAACATCTCTACTCGCAATACCTTGTGACTAGATGGATTAAATGTCTTATATGCTTTGAAATCAGAACAATACCCTACAAATATGCATTTTATAGCTTTAGAATCCAATTTATTCCTATTTTCCTTAGGAATGTGTGCAAAATCTCTATAACCAAATACTCTCAAGTGATGGATTGCACGTTTAAAACCACACAAAGCCTCAAATGGATTCTTGAGATCAAGACACCTAGTTGGACTTCTATTCTTTAAGTAAACTGCAATATTAATAACTTCTACCCAAAATCCATTGGATGGGTTCTTACCTTTCATCATGTTACATGCACACTCCACCAGAATTCTGTTATTTCTTTCTGCAACCCCATTCTATTGTGGAGTTTGGGGTACTGTAAACTGTTGTATTATTCCATGATCTGTGCAATATTTGATGAAGTTTCGAAGCCTATATTCTCCCCCTTAATCTGAGCAGAGGATTTTAATGAACTTCCCTATCTTATTTTCAACCATGTTTCTAAATTATTTAAAGTACTCGAAAGCATCATTTTTCCTTATAATAAAGTATACCCATGTATATCCTATGCAGTCATCAATAAATAGTAAAAAATAATAAGCTCCACCTATGGACCTTGTCTGCATAGGTCCACAAATATCAGTATGCACAAGTTCAATTATATCTTTCTTTCTCCTTTTCAAGTTAGAGGTAAATTCATACCTGTGCATTTTGTCAAGTGCACAACCTTCACTATCAATATGTTCATTTCTTAAAATAGGAATTCCATCAACCATACCTTGTTTCTGCAGAAACAATAAATCATGTAGGTTGATGTGATCAAACCTTTGATGCCAAATATTCTCTATTGTCATAGTTGTTTAAGTTAAAGATTGATGTGGCATGCTTGTAACATTCAACTTATATAGGCCTCCAACTCTTACTCTTGATGCAACCGGATTTTGATGAGCCAACAAATCCTTTACAACATAGTAAGCTTTGAAACATTCTACCTTGAAATTATGATCTATAGTCATGGATACAAAGATCAATTTCTTTTTTTTAATCCTAGGCACATACATGACATTCTAGATGTGCCTGCTATTACCATTAGGCAGTATCACATGAATATCTCTATACCCTTTAATCTAATATGCTCTGTCATCTCCCAGGTTGATATTAGCATGATTGTTGTTCTCCTTAAAATTTTCATACCAGTGTTTATTACATGGCATATGAGTGGATGCTTCAAAATACACAAACCAAGTTCTAGCCTCATCAGTATAAACAAAAAGAGCAACATCATACACAAATAATTTAATATCATGATTCAGATCTTCACCAACAAAATGCCTTGTATGCCTCTCGTGTCTATGTCTGTTTTCATCATTCTTTTTCTTATAGCAGTCTCTAGCAATATGACCAATCTGCCATAGTAAAAAAACTTAATTCCTAAATCATTTTTGGTGGATGGCATACCTTCAAATGGATTTTTCTAAGATGGACCACTACTTCTATGTCCTCCTCCTAGTTTCCCTTTGAAGAACTTCTTCTTTTCCACCAATGCCAGATATGCATTCTAAGGCTTCAAATTCTTACGTCTCTCTTCTTCCTGCATGAAAATCCCTGTCGACTCTTCAGAGGGATATTTCTCCCTTGATTCAAGCCCTATAATGAACATTTGATAATCCTTTGTCATGTCATTTAAGGTAATCATGATGAGATCAGTGTTATATTCTTTCTCCCTTATGTCACCTAACTTGTCTTTCAATTCTTTAATCTGTGAGATGAATGCAGTAACACATTCATTCTATTCCATCTTAATGGAGAGAATCTTTCTCTTTATAAAAAACACATGATCTGTATTTTTCGTTTCATGCAAATCCTTGAGTGTCACCCAAACCTCATTGGAGGTTTTCCAATATCGGATATGAGGGATTATGTTGTCTTTTACTGACATCTTCAACAACACCTTCGCTATATTTTCCCTCTTTTCCCAATATTGAACTGATGTGGATATGGTACCTATAGTTGCAATTAGCTTTGATTCATCTCCTTATCTAATTATCCACGCACTACAACCCTCAAGCAATGTCTGCAACTTGAACTTCTAGTTGGCATAATTTGACCCATCGAGCTTATTTCTCTCATTAAGGTATGTCTCTGCAATGTGATTATTCATTGTGAAAAAAATCATGATCACCACCACTAACGCGTTTGATCAATAGATCTACGACTCCAACAATAGATCCACTGATATACTCAACAAATCCAATGATCCAACAACAAATCTACGGATCCAACACCAAATCCTCCAATAACCGATCTATGATTCCAACACAAGATCCTCCAACAATTGATCTACGGATCCAACTCTAGATCCTCCAACAACCGATCTACAGATCCAACTCTAGATCCTCCAACAATTGATCTACAGATTCATTCAACTGATCCAAGCAAGAGTTAAAAAAAAAACAAAAAAATTCAAAGAAACAGTCATATGCGTAGTCATACCTTAGACACAATGCGCAGGAGATAGTTATCTATACATATTCCTGACCTGTGAAATTTTTCATCTTATTTCCTACGTAGTTTTTCTCAGTTCTCCTTCAATAAAAAAATTTAGTTCTGCTTAGTTTTCCTTCAAATAAATTGCATAGTTCTTCTCAGTTTTCCTTCAAAGAAACTGCACAATCTCCTTCTCTTTGCTTTGTAGCAAAATCCTGCAACTTTCACCTAGAAAATAAAATCTTCAACTTGGCTTGTCCTATTGATCACTGCTCCACTGATCTCTTATGGAGCCTCCTCTGATCCATGCTAGGATTGACTACTACACAACTTTGCGAACAATATCTACACATCTGCATTCACTCGCAAAAGAGGCTTACTCATTCTCCAATCTCAGCCACAAAGGCTCAATTCACCACAGACCCAACTCACACATAACTCCTTCTCTATCCTATGGTGCTATGATACCAAGATAAAAATGGGATGACAAATTAGAAATGAAACTTTCATGTCATAGGTGAGACGAGATACACCGGGAGATTGCCCAAGCAGTATTTATCTCGTTCTATTGCATTATTCATCAAATCGAAAATAAATAAGATTACATTCAATTTAGGGAGATCAAAACTATCTTCTAGAAAATAGGAGCTAAATCTAAACTAAGGCACACACACAACCATGAAAAAATATTTTTCCATTAATTTCAAGTGGGAAAGCCTTTCAAATTCTTCTTTTATTATATTTTCAAAAAAAAATTAACAGAGAGTACAATGAACCCAATTCAATATGATCAAAAATACAACCCAACAACTTTAGAAACCAGTTTATAGTGGTAGAATATATCAAATAAAACTTGATTAAGACTTCAGACAACTTCAGAAAAGTTTTGACGATGGTCAAATGTAGCCAAACCCTTGGACTCTGTTGTGACCATAGCATGCATGTGTCTAGGGATGAAATTTCCCAATTTTTGTGAACGTCAGGAACAAAAACCCTAATTTTTTGTTAGCTTTAGATCTAAGACTTTGGACCTTCGTACGACATTTTCCTTTGCCAATGTGCCAAACCAAATTAGAGAGAAGAGAAGAAGATTCTTGATGTTGTGATTTCCACATGAGATTATAGGTCACTTGTATTCATAACCTTCTAGGGGTGTCCAACAATGTTCATTTGATGTTGAGGCCGACCTGTCTAAGTGTGCATGAGAGTGAAGTAAACCTAATCCAATATCCATGAGTGGGTGCACAAAATTGAAAACAAACTTCTTCTTGTCTGAACTAGGTGATATTTAGATCAATTTGGGTCTTCTCGAGAAGAGGAACTCAATGACATCATCATCTCCATCAAATGAGTAGTCCAAAGTGAAATTTGAGAACAGTTGCATATTTTGAACACTCCCTCCAACTAGGGATAATTTCACCTATAAAACTTGTCCATCGATCAATGCTCATCCTGTCATCATCTGTATAAATATTCTCAACTCCATCTATTGAAAATTTCTTAAATCTAAAGAAGAAGAATCATGGGGTGTAAAATCTACCACCCTCTATCCATCAACCTACAACCCATAATCTCTATGAGCGAGCTACTGCTCGGAATATCTATCAGTGGGCTACTACCCAGAATATCTATTAGTGGGCTAATACCTGGAAATATCTGTCATCGGGCTACTACCTAGAAATATATCATCGGGATACTACCTAAAAATATCATGGGGGAGCTACAACTCAACCCATATCGAAAAATAAGTGATGTAGGGTGGCTAATAATTAACCCATCCTATTACCTAACGATCTTCCCAACGATGACCTTAAGAGTCATGTGGTAGGACACATGCATCATAATCCTAGCTTGGGTGAGATACCTGACTTACCAAAGGTAAGGATCTCACGCCCTTAAGCCTCCTCACCTGTTGGCCAGATGGGGAGGGATAATCCTAACAAGCCCATCTTGTGGGTATGATGCCAACTGGGGTATAATCTACAAAGACCAAGATAGGGTGAGCTACTACTCCAACCTTATGGGTAATAGATAGGGGCGATACCCTATTGTCTAGAGTTCCCTCAACCCATGGATCCCTCCATCTCAATTCCTCACCCTGGGAGCTTAGATGGGGGGAAGAGTATGGATCAATGTCCTAGATCAGTGGTGCCCCATATCACAAGGGGTCACATCCATCAATCCAAGTTGCTCTCTGAAGACAAAGAACTTCCCTTTTGGCAAAACCTTGGTGAGAATATCTGTAATTTTTTCATCTGTCAATATGTGATGGAGTCAAATGACTCCTCTCTTTACCATATCATAAATGAAGTGACATCATATCTCTATTTGGTTGGACTTGTCATGAAACACGAGATTCTCTACCAGCCAGATCCCACTATTGTTGTTGCAATATATCATTATAGTGTCTAGGACCTACTCAAATATCTCTCCAAAGAGCATCATCAACCAAACTGCTTCACAACTAGCCATTCTAACAACAATATAATCTGCCTCGATGGTACTCAATGCTACAGACTTCTTCTTCTTGCTCATCCAAGATATCATGGTAGATCCAAGACTAAAACAACATCCTGACATACTTTTCCTATCGATAACATTTCTTGCCTAGTCAGCATAGGTGTATCCATGAAGTTGAACATCTCTTGTAGAGTATCTCAAACCAAGTGTAATCATTCCCTACAAATATCTCAAAATGTGTTTAGCAGCGGTCTAATGTGCATGGAGAGTCTTGATCATGAATTAACTCAACTTCTTCACTACATAACATATTTCCATACGGGTGTTCACAAGGAACATTAGAGCCCCAATCAACTATCTATACTTGGATGGATTCGCCAAATCGGGTCCTGCAACTTCTCCACATAACTTTGTGAACTTCATTTCCATCAACATGGGTATGGACTTGCATTCTATCATTCCAAGCCTTTCCAACAAGTTCACAACATATTTTCCTTGTGAAAGGAAAATATCACTAGGCCTTTTCCACAACTTAAGGCTTAGAAAATAGTGCATGAGTCGAAGGTCCTTCATCTCGAATTCAAAGGATAGCTCCCTCTTACACTCAAGCATCAGGGGCTCACTATCGGTCAAGAATAGATCGTCAACATATAAAATCAAGATCAGTGACATACCTTGGACTACCTTGAAGTAGAGGTTGGGATTGACATTGCTTCTTGTGAATCCCAACTTCACCAAATAACTTTCTATGTGGGGGTACCATGCTCTTGGGGCTTGCTTCAATCCATACAATGCCTTCTTTAATCTATAAACATGTGTCTTTCAATCTTCTACTTCAAATCCCCGTGGTTGTTCAATGTATACTTCTTCTTGTAGTATGCCATGGAGGAATACAGTCTTTACATCCATATAATGAAGGGTCCATCCTTGACTTGCAACAAAGGAAACTATCGAATGAATGGTTGTATACTGAGCCATGGGTACAAATATATCATCATAATATTCTCCCTCTTTCTGAGAGAATCCTTGAGCCATCAACCTCACCTTATATTTTTCAATTCTTCCATCAATTCCATGTTTGATCTTGAATATCCACTTTGAAGTCACCATAGATTTCCCCTTCAGACTCAGCACAACATCCCATACATCATTATTCATAATAGATTCATGTTCCTTGGCCATAAAAACTTTTGAAACTTGTTCTTTTACAACTTCTTCAAATGTGGAAGGTTTTGCTTGAATCATAGTGCTCATGTTGCAACATATCCTAGCTAACTATATGGCTTCTTCCTATCTCTAAATGATATTCGGACGGGCACATGACTATCAACATCTTAAAGAATGTCCTAGAGCTAAAGTGGTCTCTTCCTAGTAGGAGGATTACTAGGAGGAGAATATAAAGGATCTGTGAGCACCATGGGATTATAAACAATATCAGTCTCGGATTTGGACATGGACGAGCCATCCAAGATATCCCTATCACCATTCTTCTCAGGAGGAGGAGGTAGAGGAAGGTGTCTTGCTTTTCCAAGAGTGACATCTTCATCAAATGTAACATCCTTGATAATTTCAACCTTCCTTTGACCAAGAATATATATTCTAGATGCTTTATAATTTTCACAATACCCAAAAAACATGCATTTTCTTCCTACAACTTCCAATTTTCTCCTTTTTTCCTTTGACACATGGAAATATGCAGGACATCCAAATATGTAGAGATGACTAATGTCAGGCTTCAAATCTGAAAATTTTTCTTCAAGAGTTTTGTTTTCCAAAGCTTGTTGAGGCACCTTGTTTTGAACATATACAACATGTGAAGCTTCAACCCAAAGAAATTTTGGCAACTTTTGATCATGGAGCATCACTCGAGTGCCTTATACTATAGATCTATTCTTCCTTACAGCTAGACCATTTTGTTTAGGAGTATATGGCACAATGTTTTCCTCCTTGACACCTTCCTTTTTGCAAGATTCCATGAATTCATTTGACATGTATTCTCCACCATTATCGGACCTAAATAGTTTGAGCTTCTTCTCTGTTTGATTTTCAATCAATGCTTTGAACTCCTTAAATGTTTTCAAGGCTTCATCCTTATGCTTCAAATAGTATATCCATGTATTTCTTGAACAATTTTCAATGAATGTGATGTAGTAGAGCTATCTAATAATAGAGTGCACATGCATCAAATCACATATGTCAGAATGAATGAGATGGAGGATGTCAATGATCTTGTTTTCACTAGAGGGGAATGGTCCTTGTCATCTTTCCACTAGCACGTCCTAGACATAATCCATCATGTTGAGCTTGAACCTTTGGAATCCCAGAGACCAATTTCTCCAATTTTAGAAGAGAATCATAATGAACATGAGCCAACCTTCGATGTCATAATTCTCTTAGCTAATTTGTATTATGAACCAATGCTAGTAGTGGTCTTCGAGTGACCCTGTAGAGTCCTTCATATCTTGTTCCCAAAGTAAATGCATCTCTCAAAAGTGATCCAACAGGCCAAGTAAGAACCTTTCCTTTCATGAATGCAACCCTCAGTCCTTTTTATTCCAAAGCAGATATTGATACCAAATTCTTCTTTAACCCAGGCACATACATTACATCATGTAGTACAATAGATTCCCTATGATTCAAATGAAATTTCACAGATCCAAAACCTTTAACGAGATGACAAGAGTTGTCTCCAAGAATGATTTTCACATTTGACTCTCTCTCTCTACCAAGTTAGAGTGAACTTCTTTATAACCAGAGAAGTGATGAGTGGCCCCACTATCAACCAACCAACTATCCCATGAATTCGGAGGAGATGAACTAGTAAGAGTGGAAATAAGAATATATTTAGATTGATTTGCAACGTTACTTTCATATCTGGAGAATTTTGACTTCTTTTGTGGATGACGATCTTTTTCTTGGTCACTTGGAGCATTTTTTATTCTTCTATAATTTCTTCCATTGCGGTCATTCCTTTCGTCATCTCTCCTTCTTTGATCATTGAACATGTAGTTTTTGATTCTAGTATTATAATGTGGTCCATTGTTCTTCTCAGGGAAATCACGAGCATAATGCCCTTTCTTATGACAATTGTAACATTCAATGTTCACATATTACTTCTTCCACCATAATTTTAAGGAGGAGACTTTCTTGAATATGATGGAACTTCTTTCCCTTTCTTCTTCTTCTTCTTCTCATGAGTGATGCATGTAGTGGGTTATCCTTCTTCGTGCTTTTGAGCCCTTCCTCTTGCTATCATCCTTGACTCTTCTTGAGTGAGATTTCCAACAATTTAATCAAATGAAGGGAGGACATTTTTGTTGCTTATAGTAGTGATGAATGTTTCCGAAATAGGAGGGAGACTTCTTAAAGTCATGACCACAAGTTCCCTGTCAGACACAACTTCTCAAACTCTTTGCAATCAATATTTAATATGAGAGATCCTCATTACATAGGATTGTACAAACTCTCCTTTGTTCATCTTGGTGTCTTTGAGTTGATATTTCAAGGCGAGGATTTCATTAAAATTGTTGACCTCATACATGTTGGCTACCCGATCATACATGTCTTTAGACCTTCTCAAGTTTCCAACATATGCAAGTAGATTATCTTGTAATCCATCAACAACAATTTGTTTTGCTTTCAACTCACATTTATTGTGCTTGTTCTTGACAACAACGGATGCATTCTCCATAGGCTCAGGTACCTTCCCTTGAATGTAGTCCGAAACATCATTCTTATCAGCTATGATCTCCAACCTAACTTTCCATGCAACAAAATTAGATGAGTCACTCAGCTTCTCATCTCTCTTGGAGTAGGAAGTCGTCTTGACTTTGACTAGATCGGTTCTTTCAACTTTCCAAAGATGAGTACTTCAAGGCTTGTCTCCTTTTGGGCTTGTCCTTCACCTTAACTATGATTCCATGTTAATTTTTAAATTGTTCTGTGTTGTATCAATTACTTTAACACAATTTCAAACTTTAATTAGAAATATTTGCAATTACAATTAATCTTTCCATTCATCAATAGTAATTGAAGATAGAAAAATATATGCAATGAAAAAGAAGACAATCAACATATCAACAAGAGACACCAGATTTGGTCAAAGACTAGGGGAAAACCTCACTAGGGGGAAAACCCTTTCAAATTTTTCTTTTATCAGACTGTCATAAAATCTTCCGCAAAGAGTACAATGAGCCCAATTCAATATGATAAAAAATACAAGCCAACAACTTCAAAAACCAGTTTAAAATGCCAAAATATATCAAAGGCAACTTAATTCAGAGTTCATATAGCTTCATAAAACTTTGGATGATGGTCAACTATAGTCAAACCCCTGGATGCTCCCTTTAGGTTAGCGTGCATGTGTCTGTAGCTTCTTGTACATTGTCTTGACCATAGCATGCATGCGTCCAAGGACAAAATTTCCTAGTTCTGTGCCAACGTCCGAAACAAAAACCCTAATTTTGTGTGAGCTTTAGATCTACGACTTCAGATCTCCATACAGTCGTTTCCTTTGCCAATGTGCCAAACCAATCAGATAGAAGAGAAGAAGATGCTTGATGTTGTGATGTCCAAATGAGCTTCTAGGTCACTTGTATCTATAGGCTTCTAGGGGTGTCCAACCATGTCCATTTGATGTTGAGGTTGACTTGATCCAATATCCATGAGTTGGTGCACAAAATAAAAAACCAACTTCTATTTGTCCGAACAAGGTGATCTTTAGGTTGATTTTTGTCCTCTCGAAAAGAGGAACTCAATGTCATCATCATCTCCATCAAATGAGTAGTCCAAAGTGGAATTTGGCCACAGTTGCATATTTTTAACACTTCGGGACTCAAGGATGAAAGGAATTGCATGTGGGCCCAAGTTTCTGAAACTCCAAATCGAGAGGCATGTAACGAGGACTCAGAAGAAAATGAAGGTTACACCATTTGTCCATTGAATTTCCTCCAAGCATTGGTCTGATACTGAGAAGCTTCTGAAACAATAATACCACCACTGGCAGGGAGGGAGGCTAGACCCAACATAAATTCCAAATATCAAAGCCTTGGTGCACAAGGTGAACTGGTAGAGGGAGATTGTCCACCATATAAAATGAGGAATTAAGTTTGCATGTGTTGTATGGGGTTGGATGACCACGCCACCCCCTCTTAAATGTTGTGGGAGATGACAAAGTGGCAGCTATCAGCTTCCCAGCATTACCATGTTGCTTGTCACCCTTGAATAATATATTATAAATATTTTCAAAAAAAAAAAATAAAAAAATTTACTATATTTTATATATTAAATATATTGTTAATAACCCATTTGTATTGGAAGGAAATAAGATTATTGAACTTGTATTTTTTTTAAATTTAAATATTTTAATCATTGGAATATAGATGTGATGAATTTATTATGTTAAAAAACTATAGAGGGGAGATGTTGTAGTGTATTGGAATGAAACTAAACAACTAAATATCAAAGTCTTTGTTAACCCGTATAAACAATTAGATGTAGGTTGAATATTTTTTTTTGAAATATTATAAAGAGATCCGACATTGATAGCGATTTAAAATGAAAAATCACCGTCACATGCATGCCTGTGAAATAGACGTGGGCGGTTAGAGCCCGGCGTATATACAATCTGGCAATAGATCACCTCTTTGTCAGTTGCAGTGCCGAAAAACAACAACCTCCGTAACCATAAAACAACCTAGTGATAACTATTGAAAATGCTTTATTTTCCTTATTCTTCTTAGTGAGCTATGTAAAAGGTTTTTATTTGCAAGCTTTGCTACGGCTCTAAAGGTTGTTTATTTTGATGGATATCTTATTTTTTTTGGCTAGGATTATGTTTCCCATTTCATTTAGATATTTTTTGATACAGATTACTCCAATTTTCTAAAGCCTTATTATGTACTATCTGTTTTCATTATATACCTTATATAATATAATCATGCTTTTTTCGCTCTAAAAACTATTGAAAATGCTTCTAAATTCTTGGAAATTAGCTGCCAAAACCGCAAGTTTGCTACTGTTCTTTCGCTCTGCTATTTTTTAATAGCCGAATTTCTTTGGATGGGAGATGAAAAACCTCTTTAAACACCTACGAAATTGGACCATCGTATTTCAATCCTAGAAAACATGAGTAAAAGCGCAATGGGGTTTTAGCGTGTTGCTTGAAGTCATTCAATGGACATTGGAAACTAATGTAGGCCGGGAAGCTGTCGGGGAGCCAAAATTGATGGTATCAAGGTTATTGCTACACAGCAAGAGAAATGGTTTTTTTTCAGTACGAAGCAAGAGAAATGGTTTTATAACTGAAAGGTTGGAGGGTTTGGTGTGTAGTAGGTATATTTGAAGAAAGCAATTCATTGAGACCAGAGATTCATTCTATAGCCTTGTTTTTCTGTTATCAAAGTTGAAAATTTGCTAGAATCTGCTAAAATAAAATTAAAAAAAGTATTTATCATGAAAGTTGGAAGTTTATTCATTTCCACCCAAAAAAAAAAAAATAACTATACATCATAGAAAAATTGCACTGAGAGAAATTAGATCCTGTAAACTCATAATAGATACTTATTTAA
The DNA here is from genome assembly GCA_000404065.3 of Pinus taeda. NCBI lineage: Eukaryota > Viridiplantae > Streptophyta > Pinopsida > Pinales > Pinaceae > Pinus > Pinus taeda. The sequence continues at coordinate 193,484 of APFE030028950.1, forward strand.
AATAAATCTATACTAGTGTTATATTCCTCAATTCTCTAATATTTCCAGACTGTGACATTAAAATAAAGAGTAAACCCTTTATTAGTTTTGAAATACTCGAAGTCTACTGTACTCTTCATATTTCTGTCTCAACGGCCACGGATCAAACTAAAATGGTTATTTGTTAGTTGAGCAGGTTAGCCTCACTCTCTCCACCGTATCTGCAAAGCTTCAAAGGACCTCCCCTCTGATTTTACGACCATCATATTCTAGTTCCATTCATTTCAATACTAAAATCAAATCTGGCACTGTACTTGTGGAATATAAGAACTGCAAAGATTTCAAATCTCTGCATTTTGTGAGGGATAAGAAATGCAATCTCTGCAACTATGATGGATAAGGAGAGATTCAAAATATATGACACCCCACTTGACAGCCAATTCAAGCCACCAAATCCAGCTTTATGCCATTGTTTCTTTTAATACTTTAATCTTAGCATGAGTTGAAATACTATGGATGGTTCCAAGTGATAGTGTGGGCGGGCTATATTAAAAACTCATCATTATGATCCAGGTCAAACAGAGCCTGGAATCACAAGTTACTAGGAGAGCCATTGTCAACTTCTTCCTTACATCTATAATTGTTATTCAGGTCACCATGATGACCAGTGTCTTCAGGCCCACCAGATGACAAACACACATTCAAAAGGACCCTCGGTGCACTGCACTTCCAAGCAATTTCTTCCCTTTCATGTGAAATAGGATGAAATGCTCCACAAATTCTGTGTTTAGCGTTCAAGGGCATCAAACACTTTTGTGGCTCTCACAGTACTCCACACCTTCCATAAAAACATAACATTAAAACATTTTTGCTCTTACAAATCAATGCCTAGATCCATTACAGATCTATGTTTTGTATCCGAAATTTTCCACCAAAAAAAATGAACTCGATGGTATGTTATTCGAATTGCATGACTCAAATGAGATCAAGAAATATCCTTTAATATTCCCAAAATATGAGCTTATAGCATCTAAAGATACAATACGGTGGCACTAATTCATTTTTGTTGCCAATTATGAATAGGAAGCGATGGTGTTATCATCGAACCACAAATAGATCAAAGATCTAGCTATATCATTTCGATAAATTATAGGTGTTCTGTCAAAGGTATACATCATTTAAATTTTAAAATATAATTTATTTGAAACATAAAATTAATAACCATGTCAACAAGCATATGAGGGACATTAAGTTATTAGAATTTTGTGATACATTATAAGCTAAATATAAGAAAACATGATTGAATAAAAAAAATATAATAGATAAAATAAATAAAAAAATATTGTAGTGGAAACATTTTAAAACCGAGTGGAATAATAACAAAAAAAATCCTTTGGATGAGGAGTTTATTGGGTTGATTGGCAAGAAGGATATATCGGCAAGTTTTATTTATAACTGGATGGAGATGATGGGTTTTGTAGATATTGACGCCTTGAAATTGGTTCTTACTCAGTCCAACAGTCAATTTGGGGAAAATGGAGAAGTGAATTGACATATTTTTAGTAAAGGAGTTTTTCTTATTAAAAGTTATGTTGTATCGTTCTTTAGTGAGTTTTTAATCAATATTTGATCACAAGCCTATCCTCATTTTTCTAGGGGATGAGAATAGGAGACATTAACAAATTTAATTTAATAGATAATAGTTGGATGATAAGAGCTTCAAGGATTTGGTTAGGTCTATATGGGTTCATATTGATAGCTCTAGTATTATTTCTCCAATGGAAAGTTTCTCTAAAAATATGAAATTGCTAAAGAGTTGTTGGCGATTCGCTAAAAAAGGAAAGAAATGTGGAATTAGGTGAACATGAGTCAATTGAAAATCAAATTTATGGGTTGGTTTTCGGAAGTGATGGGGAATTAATGGATTGTGAAAGAGAGCAAATCAAGAATTTGGAAGAAAAAAAGCACATATCCTTAGGCCTCATGAAATTGTTTGGAAGCTTAAGAGTAAAGTGAATTGCCTTGCTGAAGGAGATAGTAATATAAAATACTTTCATCAATTTGCTAATCATAGGTGCGCAATAAACCATATTTGTTCAGTTCAATCACATAATGGCTCTAGGTCTCTATATTCTTATGGGGATATCTTGAAGGAAGGCATTTCTTTCTTCGAAAATTTGTTTGAGAATGATGGCCATACTAATATAGTTTATTAGATGATATTAATCAGGTCCTGCCCCATGTTTTCTCAGATGAAGAATCCAATTGGATAGGTAGTCTTGTTTCCAAGGAGGAGGTACTAAATATATTAATGAGGATGCCCAAAGACAAGAGTTCAAGGCCCAATGGTTGGTCCGTGGAGCTACTTTTGGGTTTTTTAATCGTATGGGAAGGGAAATTGTGGAGGTGGTTGAGGAATATAGGAAGGGGGGTTTGTTTTTGGTCATCTAAATGTAACTTTCATTGCATTAATCCAAAAATTAGTGGAGCCCAATACTTTTAGCAATTATGGGTCAATAGATTTATTCAACACTTTACATAAACTCATTCCAAAGGTTCTAGCTAATAGGTTAAATATTGGCTTATCAAATCATATTTCTTTGGCCCAATCTAGTTTTTTATTCAACAGACAGATCCGTGATGTAATTAGGGTGGCTTAGGAAGCCATGCACTCCATTAAATGTAGATATATTCTAGCTATTGTGATGAAGATTTACCTAAGGAATGTTTATGATAAAGTGGACTAGTCTTTTCTTACATTAGTCTTGCTTCAGATTGGTTTGAAGTTTGATGTGGTTTCCTAGATAATGGGCTACGTGGGATTACCCAATTATGTTGTTCTGGTTAATGGGGAGCCATAGGAATTTTCAAAGCTTCATGTGGCATTCGTCAAGCTTGTCCCTTATCTCCTTTTCTCCTCTTACTCATTAGTGAAGGATTTAGTAGACTAATTATGGAGGAAAATCAAAGGGTAGAATTAAATGAGTAGACTTGGGTTTGGGGATGGTGATATGTCACACTTTATTTGTAGATGATGTTTTGTTCTCTTGGTTCGGGGACTACTAAGGAATGAAAATATTTTAAAGGTATTTTACATTATTTCTATGTAGCATTGGGCATGGAGGTCATCCCAGACATATTGTTTTGTTTTAGCAACAACTTGGAAGAAGTCAAGTGAACTTGATCCAAGAAAATTTTCCTCTTAGGTTTGGTTCTTTAAATTATGACTTTAAATATCTTGGATTTTTTATTAATCCTAACAATTATCTAACTATAGATTGGTATGTGCTTGTTAAAAAGGTGGAAAAATACATTTGTCATTGGTGCAATTGATGGCTTTTGTTAGATGGACATCTAATATTAATCAAACCAATATTGGAAGGAAACTTGGACTTTTGGTTGACTCTAGCAAAAATTCCTAAAAGTATTTTAGGTGCAATCAAATAGTTATGTATTCATTTTCTTTAGAATGGCAAGAAGCGAGGGAGAGGAATGACTTTTATGTCTTGGAACAAATTGGTGCTTCTAAAGTCTCTAGAGGTTGGGGCTTACATGATATGGAGAAATTTGGACTAACTCTTGTAGCCAAGAGGTGTTGGTGTATGCTTTCTCATAATAGTTTGTGGAGTCTAGTAATGAGGGTAAAATATTTGAAATACATGTGAGTTGTATATTGGTTCAGCCAAGAGCCAAAAGTCATTAGGGGAGGTTTTATGATTTGGAGTAATTTGGTAAGTGATCTACAAGCTTTAGGAAAATCGCTCTCGTGAAAGACTAAGAATAGGGATAAAGTTCTTGTTGGTCGTGACATGAGGATAGGATGCAATGGTTGCCATAAACTCTCTGATAGGATGATGGAATTTTTAAATCATTTAGTTTATATATTTATTGCATATCTTGCTATGTGGGTAGATTCAACTTCAGATAATAAAGAATGGATTTTAGCTCAAGATTTAGACCTTCCTCAAGTTTATTCAGCTGAATGTTGCTCTTTTGTATTGAATTTGGGTAAAGTTGGTATTATAGTTAACAGGGAGAAGGAAGACATTATTAGGTGGTCTAAGAATTTAAAGTAGAAATATAATAGTCAAATTTGGATGTGATGCTCTAATTCAAGAGAACCCTCTTGATTCTTAAAAATGATGGCAAAAATTGATATAGAAGGGGCAAGGCCCCCTTAAAAGTAGGTTGTTCCTTTGTCTATTGTTGGAAAGGAAAATATTGACTTCGGATATTCTTGTTAAGTGAGGATGGGTAGGTCTTGGAATTTGTGTTCTATGTTAGTTGAATGAGGAGTCTATAGTTCATTTATTTATTCACTATCCTTTTGTAATTTTTATTTGGATGGTGGTTTTATCTTGTTTTAATCTTGATGCTTGGTGGTTTTATCTTGTTTATTTCCTCTTCTCTTAAATTATTTTCAATCTTTGTATTGTCTAGAATTTTGTTAGGGGAAAACCATTGTCTCTATGAAGACTCTATAGTTATCTTTGAAGTTGTTACACAAAATTAAAGAACGTATTATCTTGAGCAAGTGAAACCTTTGAAAAGGAATAAGACTAGGCTAATAAGAGATGTGGAGCTGCCGGCTGGTATAGTATGAGGATTCTTTGATGGAGCCAGTTAGAGGGATGCTTATGGTGCAAGTATAGTCATTTTCTTCTACTAGAATCTGATGATTGAATACAAACTAGGTATTGACCAAGGCACAATTTTTATAGTTGAATTCCTTTCTATGTGGTGTGCCATGAGGATTTCCATTTAGAAGCCAGTAAAAGTATTCAAAGTTTATGGGGATTCAAAAGTCTTTGTGGACTAGTTCAATGGAAGAGATGACTTAAGTGTCCTTCATTTAGAATCATGGAAAAGAATACACCATGCGTAGGAGAAATATGATGATTGCAAATTCTTGATACATACAAGGAAAATAAATCCTTGGAAGATATGTTATCCAAGGAAGCTCTACTATTAGATGTTGGGTTAGTTTCCATCTCAAAGGTGTGTAATGGTAATTTGTTGCATGTGTTGTTGTTTAGTCTATTTGATAATGTCCAAATAGGGTTTACTTAGGTTTCAAGATATGTTTAAGGTATAAGATATATATCTGGGATTTTGTTCTTAGCCTAGTTTTTAAGCTATCATGTGTACTGCTATGCAACCAAGGAATTGTACCTTTTGATTTCCTATGAAATATCAAAAGTGTGCTCCCTGTTCTGAAAAAACATTAGGTTTAATAACTTTCATGTACCTCGTCCCCCCACATTTACTCACTTTTACAAGCTCTCTAGGGTAAACATGAGTTGAGAATCACTATGATATGACCTGACCTCCAAGTTACTGCAAACAAACTGACATACCTCAAAGACTACAAATCACTTAGGAGCGTACCAACCACCCCATGTGATCAATCCTTGAGTTAGAACTCTTTTTCACAAGGTTTACTCCGCAACCACACCCATAACACTCCATGCATGCAGTTGGGAGGCAATAATTGCACCCACACGCATGTCTCCATGGTGTTATGGCCCAAAATCCCTTATTTTGTGCATGCAGTCATTAGATCTATGCCACGTTTTTAGGATAGATTTTAGACCACTGCCCAACTTTCCTTTCCAGAATCATGAACATGATGATAACAATGCTAAACAACCAAATATTGAGCATGATCTTGACCAATACATGCCTAATGCAAGCCTTACATTTCGTGAAACATATAGTAAACATGGAAGCTACAGGCCAAGAATGCATATATGATCATAAACTTTTGAACTCCATTTGAGAATCCCCAAGAAGGCTCTATTTCCTTTGCTAGTTGTAATAACACGTGTTATCACATGCATTCATGAACCATCTAGTATCTTATCAAATCATGAATGTGGTACATAACTAGAACACATCATATAACTAAGTATATAGTTAACATATAATCATGACAAATAAACCATAATATTAACATAATAACCAGTAGATGTGCTCATTAATCATAATACGAAAATAACTCATATTAACATATGAAGATTCCAACCAAGTCAGGACTTCCACGTACCACTCAACCATAGATTGGGTTGAACCAAATCTCTCTTTCATCCAATCAACCCCACACCATATTCCAAGCATGAATGTGTGATCACAAGGGTTAAACTAAAATTGAACCAACCAGGGTTTCCAAAGGCCAAACCACCTCAGCCCTCAACCATAGTAATCTCACCTATATGTCAGAGAAATCACTCATCATCAACTAGATTGGTCTCTACCCAAGTTCTCAAGGGCTCTAGGAACTAGTAACTCAACCCATAACCTCTAGGGAACCCAAGTTGTTACAGGACTCTAGAGATCTCCCATCAAAGCCCACAACCTACAGGGAACCCAAGCTGTTTCATACTCCAAAGAAATTTTCCCAACACATATCCATAGGGAGCTTGAGAACCAATCAAAAAACTAAGTGGGGAACCCACTACACCATGGTTATTTAGGGAATGGCAAGGAAACATTGAAACCATTATTAATCCAGAAAAAACACATGCCAATGAAAAAAATGAACCAAATAATCACATGCATGTACCATGCATTCATATTCCAACATGCTAAATCACACATGCACATTGTTACCTAAAATCCACAACCATTTTCTTCCCTTACTTACTATTGTCCAAACTTCCTCTTGCACTCCCTTACTTTGCATGCTTGCTCCCTTTCTTGTCCTCTCTCCTTTTCTAATGTTGATCCAAAAAGCTGAGCAAAAGTGTCAATTGTTTCTTGGGTCCCTCTTTACCACTGAATTCTCCTTTTTCTTTCATTTTGCTTCATTTCCGTCTAATTTCCCTTGCATGCATATTTGTATCTATTCATCTTCCTTTTCTCATATTTGTTGGGTGTGGAGCTTGATTATCTTCTGTATTCAAAGCTATCGCCGCATTGGACCCCAGTTCATAATGGATTGGCAATGCCGCGTGTAAAATATTCGCTACAGGGGGGGTCCAGGGGGGTGGTTGGGACCATTGGGAGCCCCCCCTAGCAGGGGCATCGGGGGGAGCGCCCCTAAAGCTAAAAATAGATGTAAAATTTCCTTGTAAAATGTTGTAATTTTGTAGTCAATCTGGGTCGTTCATTAGGCGGAGATCTAATGGTAGGAGTTATGTTTAATTTAAAGTTTTTTGTCCTAGAAGAAAACTCGTTGCTATATATGAGGGAATTGTATTACGTTTATGTAGATTTTTATTCTGAGTAAGTGAGGGAGAGAGAGGAGATTGAGAGCGAAGAGGGAATTACAGCAGATCTGATATAGGTTGTATCTCTTTAGTTTGTTGGATAATATAAAATGAAGGACTAGTTGTATCTCCGTGGACGTAGCCCAAACTGGGTGAACCACGTATATCTGTGTCTCTCTTGTTTTATGCATTTTCTGTGTTTATATTTATGTAATATTTTATGTGTTACATTTCTCTGTAATATATAATTTTCTAATAACTAGTATCAGAGTCAAAGGTCTATTTGGTTGATAAACTCACGGGAGAGAAGGGTTCCTGGTTCGAGTGGGAGCAATGGCGGAAGATGGTAGGTTTAGGGTCGAAAAATTTAACAACCAAAACTACCAGCTATGGAAGAATGTAGATGGAAGATTATATGTATCAGAGAGATTTGTACCAACCATTGAGCAGAAAGGAAAAGAAGCCGATGAGTATGATAGACACAAAATGGGATATTCTCGATAGAAAGGCACCTGGAACAACACGGTTGTGCCTAGTAGCATCGGTAGCATTTAATATTTCAAAGGAAACGACAATAGAGGGTTTAATGTCGACATTGACCAAACTATATGAAAAACCCTCGGCCTCAAATAAGGTATTTCTTAGGAAAAGTTTATTTAATATGAAAATGTCAGAAGGTGGATCTATTGCTGATAATTTAAATGAATTTAATACTGTTACGAGTTAGTTAAGTTTTGTAGGGGTAACTTTTGATGATGAATTTAGGGCTTTGTTATTTCTGTGCTCATTGCCAGAAAGTTGGAATGGTTTAGTTATGGCCATTAGTAACTCTGTCTCTAGATCTAGTACTTTAAAGTTTGATGATGTTGCCGGTGCAATCCTTAGTGAGGAAATGTGACGGAAAAGCTCCGGTGAGACATCAGGTAATGCTTTGACTGCAGAGACTAGGGAAGAAAAATGGAAAGAGGAAAGAGCCCTGGATATCACAGTAAGTCAAGAGAAGGCAGATCCAAGTCCAGATCAGGGATAATGTGCTAGAAATGCTAGAAGAAAGGACACCTGAAGAAAGATTGCAAGTCTCAGAAGGGAAAAGAAGGAGACGCACAACAAGAAAATAATCATGAAGCAATTGTAACAGGTGTTGTGTTTCAATATGCCTTGATTATTTCTTTCGAAAATATTATTTATGCCTGGGTGGTAGATTGAGGGGCCTCATTCCATCCCACACCTCATAGGAAACATTTTCATGATTATGTTTAAGGAGATTTTGGACAGGTTGGATTGGGTGATGATAAACCCTGTAAAATCATTGGAATGGGTGCAGTTTTCATAAAACAACATACTACAAATCTACTGGAGGAGGTAAGGCATGTTCCAGATTTGAAGAAAAATATTATTTCAACAGGGCAGTTGGGTGGTGAAGGCTCTATGACTACTTTTACAGATAAAACCTGGAAGGTCACTAAAGGATCCCTGGTAATAGCAAAAGGAGAAAAGGTTGGTACATTGTATTTATGCAATGGTATTTCTAATTTTATTAATTCTTTAACCTCTACAGGAGAAGATATGGAATTGTGGCATCATAAGCTTGGGCACATGAGTGAGAAGGGGATGCATATTCTTCACTCAAAAAATTTGTTGCCAGGTTTAAAGAATGTTGATTTAAAATTTTGTGAGAATTGTGTTTATGGAAAACAGAAAAGAGTCAGATTCCTTAAAGTTGGGAAAGAAAAGAAGAGTGAAAAATTAGAGCTTGTGCATACAGATGTATGGGGACCTGCTCAGGTATCATCTCTTAATGGCTCTCATTATTATGTTACTTTTATTGATGATGCAACTAGAAAAACCTGGATTTATTGTATTCAAAATAAATCTGATGTATCTGATAATTTTAAGAAATGGAAAGCTTTGGTTAAAAATGAGACAAGAAAAAGGTTGGAGTTTCTCAGATCAGACAGTGGAGGTGAATATTGCAGCAAAGATTTTGATAGGTATTGTTCAAAGAATGGAATTCGTAGAGAGAAGACAGTTCCAGGAACACCACAAGAAAATGGTGTGTCAAAAAGGATGAACAGGACAATCATGGAGCGTACAAGGTGCATATGATTGCATGCAAGATTGCCTTTACAATTTTGGGCAGATGTTGTAGATACTGTTGTTTATCTAATAAACAGATAGCCTTCAAGTTCCTTGGATGGTGGTATTCCAGAGGAGGCATGGATAGGTAAAAGGTAAACTACTATTTTTTAAATAATTTTGGTTGTGAAGGCTTTGTCCACATTAATAAAGAAAATAGAACAAAGCTTGAGGAAAAATCAAAGAAATGTACCTTTATTGGATATGGTGTTAATGATTTTGGTCAAAATCAAAGAAATGTACCTTTATTGGATATGGTGTTAATGATTTTGGTTATCTCTTTTATGATTATGAAAAAAAAAAAATCATTAGGAGCAAAGATGTCATATTCAATGAAAAGGTTTTGTATAAGGATCAGTTGGAGGAAAAGAAACAGGAAAAAGAAAATAGAGAATACGCAGTGCTTGATGAGATCATAGAAAAAGTGATGGTGCCTAAAAATCATAATGATCAACATCCAAAACAACAAACACAACATCAAAAAGCACCTCAAACACCTGGAAGTGGTGTGATCTACGAGGATAAGTAGACCCCCTGAACGATACTCTTCTTCATTATATTATGTATTGTTGACTGGTTTTGGTGAACCAGAATTTTATGAAGAAGCAGTACAGGTAGAAACTAGCAAGAAGTGGGAGCAAGCCATGAAAGAAGAGATGGACTCCTTAGGACATTACCAAACTTGGGACTTAGTCAGGTTGCGTACAGGTAAAACAATGTTGCAGAATAAATGGGTTTACAAGTTGACGGAAGAAGATGGATGTAGAAAAAGGTATAAAGCTAGACTTGTGGTGAAAGGGTTTGCACAAAAAAAGGGTATACACTTTGATGAGATATTTTCTTCTGTTGTTAAAATGACTTCAATCAGAACTATTTTAAGTCTAGTAGAAGCTGAAGATTTGCATCTTGAGCAGCTAGATGTAAACACAACCTTTCTCCATGGGGATTTGGAGGAAGAGATATATATGCAGCAACCACAAGGATATGAGGTAAAAGGGAAGGAGAAACTAGTGTGCAGGTTGAAGAAGAGCTTGTATGGCTTAAAACAGGCTCCAAGGCAGTGGTAAAAAAAATATGACAAGTTTATGTCTGAACAAGGTTATACTAGATGTCACTCTGATCATTGTGTTTATCTCAAAAGGCAAAATGATGGCAGCTCTATTATATTGTTATTGTATGTAGATGACATGCTTCTTGCAGGTTCTAACATGCAAGATATAAATGTGCTCGAAATAAAATTGGTGAACTCATTTGCAATGAAGGATTTGGGTGTTGCAAAACAAATCCCTGGTATGAGAAGAACTAGAGACAAGAAGAATTGCAAATTAACACTGTCTCAAAGTGAGTACATAGAAAAGGTGTTGAAAATTTTTAATATGCAGAATGAAAAACCAGTTAGCATACCTTCGGCTAACCATTTCAAATTAAGTAAGGAGGAGTATCCCAGGACTTTGGATGAAATGGCTCATATGTCTAAAGTTCCATATGCATCAGCAGTTGGAAGCTTAAATGTATGCAATGGTCTGCACAAGGCCTGATATTGCACATGTAGTGGGAGTTATAAGAAGGTACATGAACAATCCATGAAAAAAACATTGGATGGCAGTGAAGTGGATTCTCATGTATTTGAGAGGTGTTTGCGCTTGAAATTCCACCTTAGGCTGAGAAAGGCAAACCTCAAGGCAACATCAAACCATTTAGCCTCGTAGCTAGCCCTACGGGGCAGGAGAAGGCTCTCTCCGGTCTATCTCGTAAAATCTTAAATAGATGATATGACCAATGGGGTAACACTGATATTAGGCTAGTAAACTGATCAAAGAGTTTGATTTGGGTTTTTTAGGGTTTTTGGTGGCAAATTGAGGGGATGGCAATTTTGGGTGCGGGGATTGGACACAGTTTCTGCAGGGGGTTCTTTGGGGCGAGGTAGGAGACAGTGTTGATGCCTTTAACTGAAGTGGATGGTCAGGAATGAAAGAAAGAGAGCTAAAGAGAGCAAACAATAACTTTGAATTCTCTTTAGACAGTAGAAAACATTGAAATTAAACAAACTTAAAAGCAGAGCATGGCAAGCATGAATTCTTACTTTAACACTTCATTTGTTTAATGTGCAGAAGTAAAGAAAGGAAATGAATCACATAAAAAATCTTACAAGAACATTGAGAAACACACCATCAACACATGAGTCCACAAGAATCCCAAAGAGGACTGCAAAACCCTGGTCTTCCTTAGCCAAAAATCGCAGAGATACAGTGAAATAATACAATGATAGCTTCTCCCTCAAGAGTCCAACCATGAAAAATGAGTATGAAAGTACATAATATAGATGATCTAACCTCTTTCCCTGCCTCTATGGGTCGAGCTCACTATCCTAGGAGTTGTTTCAACCACTTTTAAACTTAGCACTACAAACTAGGCAATCATAACAACTTGCCTCTATAAACTTGGAAACCAATTCATTCATTTAATTTTCACCTATTTCATGAATGAATCTTCTAGAAGAGATACATAAGAGTAAAAGTTTCATAAAAGTACCATAATTACATCAAATAGAATCATCATTCACCTCAAAAAGTCAAACTGAGTCAAATCTGCGTTTTCTGGGTTGTACAGTGCATTTCTGAGCAATTCTGCCTGACATGTCGTGCCCCCTGCCTGACATGTCGCGCCCCTTTGGAGCCATGTTTGGGGCACTTTTAGGTGGCCAAATTGAGCAAAAGTGGGCTTGTTGGAAAGCTCTGTGAGTCTACTTTCCAACCCAACTAGATTTTTTTAATTTGGAGTTCATTTTCCTTGTCAAAAATCAATTCTCCCAAGACAGCTTTCTGCAGTTCAAAAAAGTGGCACAAAGTCAAATTTTGCATATTTTTTGACTTTCTGGAGGCCCAAAACTTCACCAAATCTCTAGTCCTTTGATGAGCATGTGTAAATTTGCATGACAAATCTGGAAATGCTAAGTTTTTGCAAAATGGAGTTGCCGGGATGAAGGGTCTCACGGGGGGTGAGACCCGTTAATGAGCAAAAACTTGTAAATTGCCAAAAAATGCCAAAATTACCCAAAATGCTCAAAATTTCTTGGGATTTGTGCTGTGGCTGAGCTAATTAGTGTTATGATCCTTCAAGGAAGCCTCAGCCAAGATACAGAGGGGATCGGGCCTCTTTCTCCGTTTTAATGCCTTTGCCAACCGCCTTTGAAGCACCTTCATCTTTGCTTTGCACACGTGCATCAGCGCCCAATAATGATTTTTCATGTTCCTCAGCAGTTTGTTTTGATTGGCCTTAGCCAATAGCCTTTTCAAATGAGAATTGTCGCCAATAAGCATAGATTCTCGATCTATGGGTTTCAAGTCACCGGGTCTCCTACAAGCCACTTCCCGGTCTTCACGAATCTTCTGCAGCTCATATAGCTTGTGCTCATCCTCCAACTATTTGTTTCGCTGCTCTAAATAGTTAATTATCCATTTTTCCATCAACAATTTCGTGTGCAGCGACTCATTCTCGGTCCTTTGCTCTCGGATGATATCCTT
>APFE030028960.1:0-16192 GCA_000404065.3 Pinus taeda
ATATAATAATTCAAACAAAAAAAATTCATTAAATTTTCTTTTTAACTAAATGAAAACTAAACCCCACATGAAGGCATTTCACTAAAATGAACTGCCACACACGTAAGTTACCCTCATGCAATGAACTTCCACACTTCCACGAGAATAGTCAACGAACCACAGACGACGTGCTCCACACTTGTCCACAAATCAACCGGAGACGTTGTGCTCATGATAGGAATTTCCACACTTACCATATCAACAAATTTCACGAGAGCGGTCAATTAGCCACAAACGTCGTGCTCCTGCAAGCAATTGCCACAGTTATCCACGAGAATAGTCAATCAACCACAAACGTTGTGGTCATGTAATCAATCCAACCACAGACGTCGTGGTCATGTAATCAACCATTGGCGTGGTGCTCATGCAAGGAATTTCCACACTTATCATATCAACAAATTTCGAGAGAAAAGTTAATCAGCCACAAGCGTTGTCGTGCCACAGTTGTCCACGAGAATAGTCAATCAACCACAGACGTTGTGCTCATGGAAGGAATTTCCACACTCGAGAAGGAGAATAGTCAATCAACCACAGATTTTGTGATCATGCAACGAATTTCCACACTTGTGGACCATTGAAGGTTCAATCAACCATTCACGTGAAGAAATTTCCAGAATTATCTATGACATATTTCCAATTTTCCTCCCGTCTCGTGGTCCTTATTAAATGCTAAAGTCTTGAATACGGAATAACTGTGTCTATCACAAACAATAAAGTCCAATCAATCCCATTTTTCATAAAGTCTATTGGAACCATATAAGATATAATGATTCCCACCATTAGTTTAGACCATTAATAGTCAAGGAAATAATTTCCACACTTGCGAACGAGAATAGTTAATCAACCACAGACGTTGTGATCATGCAGCGAATTTCCACACTTATCCACCATTGAATATTCAATCAACCACAGACGTTGTGATCATGCAGCGAATTTCCACACTTATCCACCATTGAATATTCAATCAACCGTTCATGTCAAGAAATTTCCACACTCATCACATATTACCAATTTTCCTCAAACTCGTGGTCCTTACTAAATACTAGTCTTGAATATGGTATAATTGTGTCCGTTACAAACAATGAAGTCCAAATCAATCTCATAAATTTTATTGGAACCATATAATATATAATGATTCCCACGATTAATAATCTTATTTAAGAAACATTATCAAATATTTACTAATTTACCCTATTTCTTCACATTGAAAGAAAATGATTTGTGACACTCTTTTTGACTATTAATCCCATTTCCAGTCGAAAAGTTATTGCTAATCACCTATCAATCTACAACATTTTTTCATAGATTCTATGGATCTATAAAATAAATAATAATTCCTAATACTTTTTTTAAACAAAAAATCTCATTTCTATTGGAAAAGGTGTTGACAAGAACCCACTCATATAATTCATTTACTTATAGATTTTGTTGAAACTATAAACAAAAGGCATGGTTAAGTACCTAACATTCTAGCTTATTTTTTCATAGTCATTGATGGAAAGAGATAATGGTCCCACTAGTATGTAGTAATAAGAAGAATGTCTTGCTTGAAACAATGTAAAAAAAAAAATTCCAAACTACCATTGCCAATTCATTAATGGACTTAGATTGCCATATTTTATTTCCATGATTCATCAATGAGAAGATTTCTCATATTTGAAAATTCATGATATAATGTTGTGATTTGTTATATAATTTCCTATTTAGCAATGTGTAGATTTCTCATTTTTAAGTGAGTTTTTTATCATACTGTTTCATTGAAAAATATTTCCAAAAGAATACGACTCCACCAACTAAAGAGACTATATGTCTTGTTGTAGTATACCTAGGGGGGATAATATGATGTATAGTGGGAGGCACCCAAGGGAAGAATGTAATAATGTAATAATGTAACAATGTAAGGATGATAAATGAATGGGCCATAATTAATAAATAAAATGGTTAACCCACATTATGTAAGGGACCACTATTAGTTAGGAAATAATGTGATAACCCCATGGTATTGTATGTATGGTATTTAGATACCCATGGTATTGTATATATGAATCCTATATAGAGGCTAGAGACTCTCCATTGTTTTATATTGACAAGCGATGTCTTGTGGAGTGATCTCCTTCCTTAAGGATTAGTTGTATCTTGTTACTCTACCTTAAGGGTTTGATTAATAAAAAAAATAATTTTGAGCATCATTATTCTATAGGAGAAGGTAACAAGAGAGGATGTGGAAAGAATAATTTCAGAGGAAGAGGGATAGGGATAATCAAGGTGAGAGATATGACCTTCATTATATTTAGTGTGGAATGAATGGAGATGAACCAAAGAGAAGTAGGATCACATTGGAGAAGATAAAAAACAAGTATGAGCAAAATGAAGACAAAGTTAGAGCTCCTAAATCTATTCATTTTGGTATTTATCATTTTAATATTGGCATAAACGAAGATTTATTCAAAACTTCATTTACTTCTTGGAGAGATGCACGATTTCCTAATATTGGTGCTAGTTGTCATATGAATTTTTTGAGGGATATATTTGATGAAATTAATGTCACTATAGAGGGTGTAGTATAGTTTGTATATGGATCTAGTCTCAAACCTACAATAATTGGAACCATTAGGCTCAAATTGATTAGATTCCTAGATCGTTTTTTGCATGTAGTTCTTTGTCTTTCTGAGTTGCATGTGAACTTGTTATATAATGTGCACATTTGAAAACACATTCATTTTATTAACATGTCTTACGGAAATTTTAAAATAAGGACGTCTTAGAAAACATGGTCATCATGATGGGATGAGAGGATGAGAAATTGTTGATATCTAAAAGGAAATTATGTGCTTGCATAGAATTTTTCATACCTCTCTCACCATGAAAAAGATATAATGTCATCCAACCTCATGTGGTATGATAGAATTTGGCACGTGAACTATGTAATCGTCATATGTTGAAGAAAAATGTTCTCTCTGGTTTGCCTACCTGTTGACAAGTCGAAATTCTCCACCAACAATGAGGGGATTGTTGAAGTTTCTAAGTTTACTTAATTTAGAAACCCTTCATGCACTTTTCCTGATTTATTCCTACCTACTTGTTAATTTTTCTTTAACAAGTTATTTACAAAGTAAATACTGAAAATAAACACCAGTGCATGCTCAACATATTACAGATCTGCAACTAAAAGAAACAAGAACAAACACACCACATGACACCATTATTTTTGGACAAATGTCCACGGAAAAACCCAATACGGGAAAAACTGTGTAGTTATTTGAGGGTTTTCTTATTAAGCAATATCAGAGTACAATCTGTGTGCCGAAATTGGCCTACCCAATAGAGAATTTCCTTAGTAGTAATACCTCTCTGTTTCAGACAAATCTACTGGCTGAAACCCTGGATAATCCTCCCGGTAGTTACTCAGCACTAATCTACCCCTGAAACCCATGCATCTGCCCAATCTGGACTGTGTCAGCCTCTCTTAGCCCGGCGCTGGCCATGTGTCAGCATATCTTGGCCTGCGTCAACCCTAGGAGGCCCTGCGTTAGCTCTTGGACCCTCTGCGTCAACTATGCTATCCCCTCTGGTGCTCTGTGCAACACTTAGCTACCTCTACATGGCCTTATGTGAGCACTAGCTTCTCCTGCATCTCTCTCTCTGGCTGCTTAGCTGCTGTCTCGACACTATCGCTGCCTCTCTGTCTCTCTGTACTCAATGCCCCTCAGCTACTCTCCCGACCATTGATTCTATCCCTCTTTGCAAACTCCGCTCTAGAGAATAGAATGACTGATCATTTGGTGTGATCTCCAAGTGACCCTCAAGCCTCCTCTTATACTTTTCATGTTGACGATTCAATGGCCAAGATTAAGTCCCTAAGTAATGGATAAGATTAGATCTGGCTCGATCCATTTCTTTTGGACCACTCTAACACAAATTCATATTAATACTCATTAATATTTTATTTTCCCTAAGTTTAAACTTAGGGACTCCATTAAAATTATTAATTATTTTAATATCTCTTGATCTGTCTAGAATTGAACCAAACCCTTTCTGGGTATTGGAGATCTCATGTGCCTCAAGCTCTCCAACAAATTTCATGTCTAGAGCACATCTAATGCTACCCCAAATCAATAGGGATCTCCACAGTGTATAATCCCAACTAGACCCTGCATCACTTACTTTGGGAATATCGTCTGGTATGTAGGCTTGGCTATTGTTTAGGTGAATAGAGTTTTCTTCGAATAGAGGTGGGATACCGAATCAATTGAATGTATGGACTTCAATAAACATAAGGAAATAACTAACGAACATTCATGACATGAATGCCATAAATAGAAAGATTAGAAATCAGCAACATGAATCTCACATAAAGTAATCGTTAGCAAAACTTCAGATAAGATCTCATTTATGTAAAGAATGTGCAGAACAACTATAAAACAATTCACAGTAACTAAGAATCTATAAGGGTAAGAAAATGCAAAGTCAACGATAAGATCATGCCAATATCAATGAAATAATTCATCAATAGAAGCATATAGTTAGCATATCATATACCATCCATGTGATCAAACAAGATTCATAGCACAGGAAGACACATGAGGAGACCACGCATCAAAGGACTGTCAAGAACATTTGATCCATCAAGCAACTAATATCCATGACACCTTAGCGTAAAAGATTCATCCAATCCAATAGTGGAAAATAACTATTACTCCTTGCATATGTTAGAAGAGCACAAGTCCTTTAAAAACAATATTATCCCAAAAATAAGTCCTTAGCTAAATGTCCTTTACAATGTGTGATGAAGGTGTATTTATGAAATGACGGTGACCTTTGGCCTACCCCTGACTCTTGGATATCCTCATGGCCTTTCAACTACCTTGTGACCTTTAGAATTCCTCATGACTCTTCTCATTCCATAACTATCCTACTCTATTCTAATTTTCCAAATTCACAAAATGAGTAAAGTCTACTGTATCAACTTGACAATAGAAAGTTCTGGAATGTCCAGGTAGAGTTTCTCCATTAGGGAAGTGTGGAAAAAATTGTACTCAACTGCAATGGGGGAGATCTGTGGTTGTTCCTCATTGTTTTTGAGCTGGCACTCAAAGGAATCTGGTATGAGGGTGGTCCTTTTGGCATTCAGGTCACCAACTTTATATACATTCTCACTGGTTCAACCACGTAGCGTGTGATATTCTCCTTGTAACCAATAGGTCATCTGAGTGGGCGGCCTTCCTATATATGTCAACGAATGCCTGAAATTCCTATGAGATGTCTTCCTACTTTCTTACCTACCCAGTTTCTCCAATGGACAGGACTTCATGGTTCTCGATCACTGATTCAAAGCCACTCAAAAGGTGTCTATATGAAGCCAACACTCTATCTACATGTTTGTCCAGTTTTTCTTTTGATTGGATCTTGATGCGTAGATGAACTTTGTAATTTTTCATGGTGATCCAATCCTTCTTGGAGAATACTGCCAGTGCCCTTGGATACTTGATGGACCATTCATGTATATTATCCAAAGCTACAACAATTTCCTTCACCATAGAAGACCTCTCTTTTGTATGGGATTGTATGGCCAAGCTTGGATCTATCATGTGATATAGCTTTGGAATTTCTTCATAGACCATCTCCATGGCTTCACTGAGCCTCTCAACCTCATCTTTGATTGCATCCTATAGCTCTGTTGTACTAGAATTCACTAAGCAGAAAGTTGTGTTTTCTTCCTCTGCCTTCTTTATGTCTTGTTCTACCATAGCAGCCTTTTGTTGTGATGCGTAAAGCCTGTTTTAGAGCTCCATGGTTTGTTTTCTCATCCTAGCAACATCATGTTCAGTCATGGTCACAAATTCAGTTCTGGTCACGAAAATCATCTCAGGATTAACTATGGTGTCAGAAACAATTTCTTTATCTTTGGTTACCAACAGGGGTTCTGCAAGGTTTATAGCATAATACTTTCTCTTGTCCTGCCTGATCTTGAAGATAAATTGATCAAAAGTGAGCTTGGTGAGATACAACACCTCTTCTTCTTATTCTTCCGAAATGCCCAATTCTTGTAGGGGAATATGTCCTCCAATGAGGGGAGTAGAAGGGGGAACATCTAATGGAGATAGTTCAATCTGCTCTAAGTCTGGCTGAGTTGCTTTACTAGTTTCTCCCTGCTCCTTCTTTCTCATTTCCTCCTCCTCTTTCTTCCTCTTCTCTTTCTCTAACTGTTTCTTCTCTTACTCTTCTTTCTCTTACTTCTTCTTGAGTTCCTCGGTGTACCTCAGCCTTTCTTCCCATTCTTTCAACTCTTGTTCTCGCTTATTCTTCTCTTCTTCTTCCTTCACCCTCTGCTCTTCCTATTCCTTTAGATAATTTTGTTTCAGTCGCTTCTTTCTCTCTTCCTCTTCTTGCCGCCTTGTCTTCTCAAGCTGGTCTTGGTAACCTGAATCTTGTGATTGTTTGAGCTCTTCCTCTCTTTTTCTTTTGAGCTCTTGCTTCTTCTTTGCCCGTGTTGTGTTCCTTTGTTCTAGCGTCTCATTATCTTCTCCTATTTCTGGGTCACTCAGGGCATCTTCTTCCTCCTTCTCCTTTTATTTCTATGGAGTCCTTTTCACGGTGGATGACCTCTCCTGTAGGCTTACATTCTCCTAGTAGTGTTCAAGGAGCTCCTCGTCTCTTGCTTGCTATTTGCTGGTGCTGAGTTCCCTGGTGGTATTGTACCAGTTCCTAACTCCATCTTCATGATCTTGCCTAGAATGCGAGTTTGACCAATTAGAATTATCTCTCTTGCAGTGAGTAGCTACAACCTTCTCGAGGTCATATGTACGATGGTTTAAGGTCATGCAACCACACCCCTTTAATGCCTTGGCTTCCGCCTCCACTTCCTTAAAATTTTCTACCACATAGGCCCTGATGACAAGAGGGAAAGCTGGCCATAGTTTCTTCAAGTTCCCTTTTCTCAGTGTTTTCGAGAAGCCCTGTGTCATCTGGTAACATACTTCCCGCAAGAGCACCTTATCTGTGGTGAACTTGGGAACTCTTACGGCGCTTTATAGGAACCAAAAACTCTAATAAATGTCCCTTCCTGGATCGGGAACCAATGTTCCACCTTGACGATTGTTTCCATGGCCCTCTTTGACATACAAGGCAGTTCTTCCCTGAACAACCACTGATATAGTGGAGCAATAAATGACTCAGAAATAATATCAAACATACCCTTATAGATGGTGTCCCAAAATATCTTGTAATGATGGTGTACTGTGTTGGCTACATACGTGCTCCAATTATAGCTCCAGTTGTCGAACTGACACCTTTCACAGACTGCGTATAGTAGGCATGAGGCCATATAGAACTTTGGTGGATGGTATATCTCTGACTGCTTAGCTGCAATTATATCTATTCCCAAGGCTGACATGAGAATGATGGCCTAGTTAAAGACTATTCCTCGGGTGGTGACAATGTACATGTTGGGGACCCATGTCCCACGAAACACATCACATCCTACTTTCCCACACAGATGATTCATCATGGTGAAAATCAGCTGATAAACCTTCCTCAATCTGTCCATCCTGTAAATTTGGTCAGTTCTAACCCGGAACTTGGACGGGTCTTGCCACCATTCTCTTATAATATCCTTGGTAGGAGTCACAAAACCGGTGACCCACTAGGTGTTGAAGGTTTCTCCTTCTCAGAAAACCTGTAGTATGCAGAAATATCTGTGGAAGTGATAATTGTGAGTAGTGCACCAGTATGATCCCTTACTGTCTATGAATCCATGTCTGTGCTCTGTATGATCCAATGAATTGTCTCGGCACACAGGAAACCTATAGGATGCGATGCCATCTTGTGAAGCTTTGATCTCTTAACATTGATGTACACTGGGAAATCCTCCTAGTTCTATGGTATATCTAGTTTGGTGAATTCCTCATAAATATCATACTAGAAGAGCTTGGTGTTTTTGTTAATATTGCAAGTTGTATCACCATAGATGGGGGGTTCGTCATACTGATAGACTTCCTATGAACTAATTCCAGAACTCTTGTGGGCAGATTTTGCTGCTGTAGGTGCCATCTCATCTTCGAATGAGGAGATGGATATGAAATCGAGATCCACATCACCTGACATTTCGAATAAATAGTCCCACGATGAGAGAGACAACATGAGAATAAAACTTAGTGCTAAATATAAACTATAGTTTTCAGAGCCCAGGAGAAGGCTTTCTGGGAGTTTGCGAGGGCGAGGAGGTCACATTTGTCACGTGGATTAGGGTGCAACCTAGTGACTAGGCAAGGTAGGAGTGAGGTTGCACGGTCACAGAATGAGTTAGGTCACATGAGTCACAATTTTTGTTAGGTCACGCAGGTTGTTGAGATCGCGAGGTTGCGAGGTTGTGTAGGTTTCGATGTCACACTGGTTTGCTTATTGTGACCTTAGGTCATGCGACCTGCATCTTTAGGCAATTTTCAGGGGATGAACGTGGCTTAAGAGAGGTCCTTGGGGATTTCCAGGGGCATATGACTTGGTTTGAAGGGATAAAAGGTTAACTAGGAAATAGAAATGGGCATGGAAGACACTCAGGGAGGCTCATGAAGCTACACAACAACTCAGCCAGGGTTTGCAATCAAAATGAGGTTGAATCATGGATAAAATCCCCCTGGTTAGGAATTTGCAGAGTTGGGGTGGAAGAGGAAGACACATGGTGAAAAGAAATGATTACAGGGAAGGGGAAAGGTCACCTACCTACAAGGTTCGTGCACATTGTCTAATCGCCTAGCTTACTCATTCTTCATGTGACAAAGAAGAGATATGAAAATGATTGGTTGAGGCCAGTATTTATAATTTGGGTCGCACATGTGGGTGGTCACATGGGTCGCACTATTTGAGTTAGGACAGTATGCAACCTTTGCGACCCTTGTGACCCTTGTGACCCTTGCAACCTAGCAACCTCAAGGGGTCGCTAAGTTGTATAGGTCGCTAGGTCGCTAGGTCGTGTTTCGAGGTGGTGAGACCCTTGCCACCTTGCAACCCAATTCCTTATTGGTTTGCATGGTTGTGATAGTCGCCTAGGTCACACAGTAAGAAGGATTTTCCATGTGAATTTGGCGACTTATCTATTTTGTGAGGTCGCATGGTCGCATGGGTCACAAAAGGAGAAATTTGTGGCGCCATTATATTGCAACTTGGTGACTAGACTTGATTATGGACTTGGTTTCGATTATGAGGCAAAGACTTAGTCTTTTGAAACTTTTATGGGGTTTCCAGGCTTTCGAACAGACTCTAAATATGGGTGATAATTATGGAAATGGTAAAGGGGCTCCAAAATTTTGAAGAGTTGGAAATTTTGGAAGGGTTGTTGCAGCAACTACAAAAATTGGTGATTCACTGGTAGGACTTTAGGATCTCAGGATTCCCATGGCCTTGTATAACATGGACCTCGAAGAGTGTTGTCCCATAGAACTACATGTCTCATTGATGCTTCCACTTCTCTCCTTAATATTGGTAAGCTATCCGAGGTTGTTAAGACTCTGCCTTTTAACACACATAAGATGATATCAATTCTTGTTGGTTCGATGCGGGGGAGTTGAATTAATGATATGAGATATAAGGATTTTTCGGTATATGAGTTATGGAACTCTAGTGTTGCTCCACTACCAGTGCCTGAACAATACCCCGACAGAGTCACTACCTAGAAATCATAGACGTTGCTCTGTTGCCAGCAAGCCTGGACAGTACCTCGACAGAGTCGTTGCGTAACTTCTTTGCGCAAGAAGCCTTTCTTAGTCCTTTTTCCTTTATTAGTTAATTGATGTGCTTATTGGCACTTGTTCAACTATGCTTATTTTCACTTATTCATGTGGTTGTTGTAAGCCTGGGCGAACAAGGGATCCCAACTTATTTGACTTGTAAGAGAGGTTGTTTCTAGTTTTTTAGAGACCTTAGTGTTTTCCTGAAATATGTATATGCTCAGAAGTTTTCTTCAGCCCCCACCTTCGAACCAACAGGTAAGCCATAATGTCACACAATTTCAGCCAAGTCAATATCTAGGATAGACTGGTGGAATATAGGGGACCGTGGATGACATCAAGTTCCCCTCTACAACAATTTTCAACACTATATTTTGGTCACGACTTAAGGTTCGGTCAAAAGTCGATTCCAGGGAGAACTCATCTAAGCCAAAGTGCAAGAGCTACCTCAACCTCAAAATCACATCCCAAATGATTTATTTAAGGTAAAACAAACTTCAAAAAAAGCCAAAAGTAAAGAAAACTAAAGAAAAAGAAAGATCATAAGGAAATTAGTACAAGGTGTGTGAGCAGCCGTGAGAGCTTCTAGGTGAAGTAGAATTTGAGATCTTGGCTATTAAAAAGAGATTATCCCTTAATTAAGGAGATAAGATTGAGTTGTATTTGATTTGTAATTAGTTAGCTCAGTTTAATAAGTTAAGTCTAGTTAAATTAGTTCCATACGGTTTGAGGAACTAATTGTGAGTTCAGTCAGTGAATGCATGCATGCATCCAACTAGTGTACTCCAGATAATTGAAGATTCTCTCATTAGAAACTCATGCATGTATATTCAGAGAAAGACCCAGTTGAGCTAAATCTCAAGGACAAGTTACTACCAGTTACATGAGTTTTCCCATAAAGGAAACTCATCCATGCAGAAGGAATTAGGTTCCTTGAGGATTGCGCAGTTTAACAGGGTGTGAGATCAATGTGAGTGATTAGTGTTACACTTGGTAATAGGAGGATCACCTAGGAGAAACTGCACAAGGAAATAGGAGGCTTGGAGGGCAGAGGAGAAGGTTTGTGAGAAGCCTTGTTTGCCTGTGAGCATCCAGGATGATTGTACTGGGAGCTGGCTTGCTGTGCGAGCTAAGGCTTTGTGTAATTCTGAGATATTTCCATCTTGTAATGATAATATAGATAGTGGGGTTTTTAGCTGAGGCTTTCCCCCAAGTATTTTCTGTGTTTCATGTGCATTGATTCTTCTTCTGGTTATATGTGTTCTGCTTGATCTTGCTCAAATCTTTGAATCTTTCGTTAATTGATTGTAGAAGTAGATTAAAGTATTTTTCTTTAGTTATAATGCATTATTAGATTAATCTACAGTCAGAATTTCTACATACATTTGGGTTCTTTGGGGAGATACCCAAAATTATGGCCATGTTTTTGAACTATGTGTTGTACTTCTATACACTCTGACCCTACTTCTGCCTAAAGTAGTGCCATCATGTCCACTACTCCTATACATACCCGATAGGGTAAAATTATGACTTTATATGGGTTTTAAAGTCCTCCCAGTCAGTCACTAGAGGATCTCCCTCCAACTTCAAGGTCTATGTGTGACTTTCTCGCTAGGTCAGGGCACGACACTCTAATTTGTGGCCCACAAATAAAATATTTTGTGCTTCCTTTATATGATGAGTTCTAAAATAAACTTCTTATTGATACAATCAATGATTTAGCTTCAAAGAATCAATCTCACCTTCATACAACTTGATATCAACCTTCTCTTCCATTTTGAACAGGGACTATGAATGGTTTACAACACTTGAAATGGGGCGATCTCTTTTAGGTCTTTTCTTTCACTCATTTTTTATTTCTTCCCAATCTCATGATCTCCCCTCTGATCGATCCTTTGCATTAAAAGCCCCATATTGTCTGAATAGGCCAGTATTATTTCTTAGGGTAGACATGAGGATATCCACATTACAACTTATATTTCCAACTTGTTCTTCCAACCACTAAAACCTTTCCTCTATAGGATCATGATGGTTATTCATAGATTCATCGACCATGACTAAGGTTTATGAATTTTTTTCTTAGTTGATCTAGATTCCCTACAAATATGCTCTGGTGCCAATATAATCTGTAAAATACCATGGATATTCCACTAGATAGTTCATCACAATAGATTTAATAAACTATAAATAAAAACCCAAAATATACGGGTTTATTTCTCTTTAGGTTTATGGATCTATAAATTATTTTTTATTGTGTACGTGTGTCAATTATAATTATGCAAAAAATAGAGAAAAAGAAAATAAAAAGTCACAAACCATGATTTGACATAAGATATAACTTGGGAAACCATTTGAGGATAAAACCCAACTAGAAGGTCAGGTCACTATGCTCTCTTTTTATGAATACAAAATGGAAGTGAGAAGAAAGAAGTAAGGTATGTGATCTATGGGCTGCTATGGTGCACAAATACTCTATCTGTGTTCTCTCCTTATCCCTCTTAGATACGCTACTCGTTTATGGAACAAATGCACTAAAAAAGAATGTACCACATTTTCCTCCTAGTGGCTCGACTTTAACACAACCCGATAGCCTACTAGTGTTTAGGTTTGATTCCCTCAACTCTTAACCAAAGTTACAATATGGATTCTTCCAAATTATTATTCATCATGATCACATGCCTATCTAATTTTCCTTGAGCAATGGTTGTTGACATGGGATCCCCTTGAATTACAGTGAACAAAATAGGAAGGTCAACTTTTGAGTGGCATAAGTCATATGAACTCTAATTGAGGTGATTCTTGTGTTGTTAGAAAGACATTCGTGTGTAGAATAGGAAAGAGATGTGTCACACTAAACTAGAAACAATTTACCCCGAAAAAACGTCATTTGATGCCTCAAAATTCTTCTGGAATGTTTCAGACCCCAATTTGTCAAAGTGGGTCATGTTGGTAAAAATGGTCGTGTGATTTGATTCCTCCACCTTTTCCACTATGAAAGAAGTGCTATAGATTAAAAATATACCATGATCCAATCCAAATGAAAACATAGCCTTTGTAGCAAACTATATAAAATAGAATGTCAAAGTAATGAAGACTGTGGCACGCAAAGACGTATGAATTAATGATTTTAGGATGAGACTAAGCAATGAAGTGAAAAAAAAAGTGTTGCAACAAGTGATAGAAGCTCATCTATACTTCAGACTCTTGTAATGAAAAAAGTGCAGTGACAATGTTGTGTAATAAAAAATACAGAGCAACGCACAAAATTGTGAAGATCATAGTCAGTGTTGCATGCAGAATTGTGAAAATCATAGTCAGTGTTGCATGCAGAATTGTGAAGATCATAATCAGTGTTGCATGCAAAATTGTGAATATCATGGTCATTGTTGCATGTAGAATTGTGAAGAATGGAGAAAAATATATCATATGTGTAACAAAGGGGATCAATTTATCCTTCATGTTGGTGCCTATAAATCAGGGGACTAGCATCTTCTTTACGCTGGTTCTCGTAATTTAGGGAATTGGTGTCTCCTTCAAGTTGGTGCATATAAATAAGGGGATTAGTGTATCCTTCAAGTTGGTTCCTGTAAATCATGCGATTATTCTCTCCTTCAGGTTGGTTACCATAAATAAAGCGATTAGCGTCTCCTTCTTGTTGGTGCTAGTAAATTTATGTAACCATAGGTTGGTTCCTATAAGATTTATTCAAATAATTTTTTTCTGGTTTTCTTCCTTTAAGGGTTTCCACATCCATCTAGTATTCTCATGTGTTGCTTACGTGTTTGATGCATTATATGGTTTTAATTATTTTAAAATTGTAAATTGGCCATTATACTTATTCATCGCCTTCTTAGTATAATCTTAATTCCAAAAATGCATTTCCTTAGTTGATTTCCTCAGGTATAGGTTTGGAATGAAAAGCCTGATGAATTGAGCTAGAAATATATGAAAAATTCCATTTGTTTAGAATATCTCTCCATATCTCTTTTTTTGAAATTATTTTTTGTAGGCTAGACAAGTCTATTTTCCATATAACTACAAACATATTTTTGATAGTGTCGGACCCGCCAACATATCAAGGGGATCTCCCTGGTAAGAAGTCCCAATTAGACCTCAGACCATTTGGTGTAGGAGTTCCAGTAGTGGGTTGTATGGTAATGCCTTGACCATGATTTCACACAAAGGCAAGTAAGATAACTTTGTTGGTAGCAAGGGTGTGATGGCTGTAGTGATTCAAGGAAGGTGCATGAGAGCTTCTAACATATGGGGGGTTGAGATGAGTGCGCTCCTTGGAAACATGTAATAGTACTCGAATGGGAAGGGAACACACGAGCAAAGATACATCACAATCTAGAAAGCAAGTTAGCTAACAATCCAAAGTGATGGTTAAAACAATCAACACTTTTTAGTAATATTCATAGATACTTATACAGAATAGTCCATACATGCATGCGTAAGTAAACAGATACATATGCTATTTAGAGTAAACAAGATAGCTGGAATACAATACAACATATGTATGAAACGTGTTGGCTCTTATTATATAAAGAAGTGTAACTTCCAGTCATACAATACATCCATGTCCAACCACTAGCTCCAATAGTGGAACGTTACAACCACATCCGCCTACTCCTCCAAAAGGATGTACTAGCTCTGTGCACTGGAGAAGCCAAGGCATGTTATAATACTATCCAAGCTCTCTCCAAGATAGTCTTTGTTGACACCTAATCCTCTGCGATTGGGTGAATTTGAATGTGAACAGTCATCAAGAAGATGAACTGAGCAGTCGAATTCATGTATATAACAAATAGCTACTTAATGAAATAAACGAATCAGTTTTTTCTACCAAGTCTGGAGTTACTCCTGACTTGACATGGTATCAGAGCACAGGTTCCAGGTTCCTTTCTTTGGTGTGCCTTGTAACTCCTCTGTCCCATACTCTGCCATAACGCATCTGCCTGCTATTGTGCATCCGTTGGTTAATGCCTGAACGTTTGATGAGGCTGCGTGAATGGTGGAAGGAGCCATTTCATTTTTTTGAAAAAAAAAAGGCTCATTTGAACTACGTTGAATGTGCTCGTATGAACGCTGGTATGTGTTGAGTATTAACATTGCTAAATGGTATTTGAAGTGCTGTATTGAACACCTGTTTATAACGCTGTATTGAATGGTTTATAACGCTGTATTAAATGGTGTATAACGCTGTATTGAATGGAGTTACTGCGTATAGTTTAACATTGAATAAATGGTGTATAAACGTTGTATCACATGAATGGTGTATTAACGCTATATCAATGAAAGCTGTCTCTTGAATGTTTATAACGCTGGTATGGTGTAACCTATCTAACCACCGTAATAAGAGAGAAGCCATGACTTCGCTGTAGCTGCTATTTTTGTGAAGTGTCACTATGGAAAATCAGGTGAAGACCTGGTGTGAGCCACTGATATGAAGAGAAATAGTACATAAATGCTTTTATATTCTTTACGATTAGTTTCTTGCAAAGCTTGCTGCGAAAGCTGAGGTTTTCCTAGGTTCTGAGTTTCGAATTGCATATGATGAAGCAATGTCATATGAGTAAAGATAAGCTTGTGGTACAAGAGTAAGTTTATGTTTTGCAAGACCTTTATATTCTCAGTGTTTCCTGTGTGCCTACGGCCCCTCTGTCAAAGCGCTATTCTTTTTCATTCTTTGAATTAAAAAAAAAAGGATTATATGCAGTGACATAGCATATACAAAAACAAAAAAAAAAAAAAAAAAAAAGTGATTAATGCAGTGAAAATTTTATGATAATGATAGCATTCCTTTTTAGTAGCAGAAGTTTTTTTTCTCCATAAGAGCAATTTTTTTTGCCTTTGTTGGAGGGTTATCAGCATTCCTTTTTAGCAGCATAAGTTTTTTTTTCTCCACAAGAGCAAATTTGTTTTGCCATCAAAATTATTAGTCTATCAGCAAAAGTATTTTTTTCTATCAGCAGAAGTAATTTTTTACAGAATGCATTCAATCATCTCTATGGTAGGAATAGTTCTCACTGGCAAGGAGAACTATCCTGATTGGTCCTAGATGATACAACACACCCTCATCTTCAATGAGTTGTGGAAGCGAGTGTGTGTCAGAGAAGGAGACAGTGATCCAGAAAAGCCTACCTCAGACAAAGAGCTCACCATTTGGGAAAACAAGAACAGCAAAGTGTATGCATTAATCGCAGCATCTGTAAATAAGGAGGTGAGTCGCCACATTTCATCATATTCAACTGCCTTTGAATCCTTACAAAAGCTGAAAGAAATCTATGACTCACATTCTGCACTTGAAGTCGTCCAACTCATGATTAAACTCTTCACTCTTGAACTGCAAAATAATGATCCTCTTGCTCTTGCATCTGAAATAAAGTCTATAATGCATGATATCAAATCCACTAAAGTTGAGCTGGATA
>APFE030028965.1:8567-19053 GCA_000404065.3 Pinus taeda
ATGGCTACAGAAAAGAACAAAAGTTGGCAGAAAGGTGAGGCTTCTTCTTCCTCTGCTTCATCTTCAGAGCCTAAATTAAAAAAAATGACTAGAATGATAGAGTCATTGGCTGTTGAGATATCTAAGCTGAAGATTGAGCAGAACTCCGGAAAGACAAGACTTCAAAACACATTTGCTCCAAGAAATCCAAATCCATTCACAAGAGTAAATGAACAATTGCAGATCATTCATAGGGGTAAAGAGACAAATGAAGAACAAAATGTTAAAGCTCCTTTCCAAAATGTAGTCATGGAGGAGGAGTAGTTGGAAGAAGAGGACGAAATTCATTGCATAGAAGATAAAGGCAGTGCTGCCTATTTGAGATTGTTTGCATACAAAGAATCATTATTGTAAGACCAAACCAGTCAAAAGTGGGACAGAGAGGCCGTTCTGCAGACTGATGAGCAGCAAATATGTAATATGAGGTCAAAATCAAAACATGTCAAGGAGAATCCTGCCCAAAGAGCTGATGTCCCCACTGAGCAACAGGATATCAGACAGAAAAGACCAGCAGCTGATTCAGTCATCCTCAAAGCACCAGCTCAAGAGGTAAGAGACTCTGACAAGTCCCCTTCCCCTTTCAGCTTTGAATCATAAGTCGAGAAGTTAAAAATATTTGTACCTCTAATAGAACTTGTAAAGAGTGAAGTTTTTAGAAAGCCTATTTTTGATGCTCTTGAGCTCAAAGCCTCACAAACCCCCACTGACTATGTCAATTTGCAATATGATAAGCTTACAGTTGTCCTTAGCCCAATGAGTGAACCTACTGATGATAATTCCCCATCATTTTATGTCTCCTTGACCATTCATGACAAAACCCTCCATAACTGCCTACTAGACACAGGGGCTACCACAGTTTGATGTCCAAAGCTGTCATGGAAGAGTTAGGCCTTGATATCACTAGACCATATCATGATTTATTCTCATTTGATTCAAGGAAGGTAAAATGTCTGGGATTTATCAAATATTTAGCTATTACCATAACTCAGCTGCCCATGAAAAGCATGGTGATGGACATTATGGTGGCAGATGTTCCTCCTAAGTTTGGCATGCTATTGTCCAAAGGGTGGATTAAGAGACTAGGTGGGACATTACATAATGATTTATCTTATGCCACTATCCCAGTTTTTGGAGGAGAAAGCAAGATATTGCACAGAGAAGCACAACTGGCATACTTCATCAATGATGAGAAGAATCCTTCCAATCATCCTATTTATGTTGTGGACATTGACTTTGGAGCATGTATTCTCCAAATTGAAGAATCCTAGAAGGCCTCAATGCAGATCAAGAAACCAGTGAATCAGGTTGAGGGAGAGCAAGGAAGTCAGGTTTGGGAAATGTTCTTCGATGGGGCATGTTCAAGAGAAACTGCAGGAGCAGGGATGGTGCTGATATCTCCAAAACAAGAAAGCACACATCTGTCTTTTAAGCTAATGTTCCAAGTCACGAAAAATATAGCAGAATATGAAACTCTGATATTGGGCCTTAACACATCTAAAGACAGAGAAATCAAAATCATAAATGTGTTTGGAGATGTTGATCTTATCATTCAGAAAGTAAACAAAATGTTTCAAGCAAAGCACCCAAGGCTGAAAGCATACATATATGAGGTATGAAGACTCAAAGATTATTTTGATAATTTTTGTATCTCATATATCCCTAGAGTAAAAAATCAGCTTGTCGATTCCCTTTCTGTGTCTGCTAGCAAGTTTATCCTGCCCATGCCTCCCAGACTAGTTTATGAAGTCCAGATGAAATACAGGCCATCCTTGCCAGATAATGTCCAGCTTTGGAAATTTTTTGAAGATGATGATGAAGTGAACAGATTTCTTCCAGTCATTGATGAATTCTCTGAAATGCAAATTGACCAAGAAAATGAAGCCTTGAGAGAAAATACCTAGTCCCAGATTAGAAACAAAATTGGCAAAGATAGCATTGTCCAACTGCCCAGCAATTAGATACCTAAAGGCCTAGTCCCTTTAGAAAAGTTGTTTGACTAGAATGATGTGCCTTATAAGACTACCTAAAAAGAAGACCAATCTGCAGTCCATAGGAATAATATAGGAAGTCCAGATCATCTAGGATACATAAATCTGTCTACCCATCTATCTGCTGCCCGATGTTATGAATACTGCAATTTAATGAAGCAATTTGCTGATGTCTTTTCCTGGGAATATAGTGACCTGAAAGCATATGATAAGAATATCATCCAGCATAAAATCCCTCTAGAGAAAGACACCATCCCTTTCAAGCAGAAGATGAGACCAATAAATCCTTTGCTCCTCCCACTGATTGAAAAACAAATCAAGAAGTTATTGGCTGCAAAGATCATAGTCCCTCTTAGATATTCAAAATGGGTAGCCAATTTTGTAGTGGTGAGGAAGGAAAGTGGAGAAATCAGGCTCTACATTGATTTTAGAAACTTAAACAAATGCTCTAAGAAAGACAATTATCCTTTACCTAAAATGGAGCATTTGCTGCATAAAGTCTCAGGAGCCAAAGTAATGTCTTTCCTGGATGGATTTTCAAGGTATAACCAGGTTGTTGTACATCCAGATGACCAAGAGAAGACTACATTCACCACTCCTTAGGGCACTTTTATGTATTCCAAGATGCCTTTTGGGTTGATGAATGCTGGAGCCACCTTTCAGAGAGCTATGGATATAGCATTTGTGGGAGAGAAGGACAAGTTTGTCCTTATCTACCTAGATGATATAACAGCGTACTCCAGCAACAATCAAGACCATTTGCAGCATTTGAATAAAGTGTTCTTGAAGTGCAGAAGGTTTGGGATTTCAGTCAATCCTAAAAGGTCACAGTTTGCCTTAGAATAAAGCAAGTTGTTAGGACATGTTGTTTCTGCTGCAGGTTTGAAAATTGACCCAGAAAGAGTAAGAGAAATACAGACCCTGTCTGTCCCAAGATCAAAGAAGGATATCTAGTCCTTTCTAGGCAAAAAAAAATTGTGAGGAGGTTTATCCCAAATTTTGTAGAGCTTGTAAAGCATATTACCTCCATGTTGAGAAAGGGGTCAGAGATCAAATGGACTGATTCAGCAAGAAGATCCTTTGAGTCAAGCTATTATGGAAGCTCCTACTTTAAGTAGTCCAGATTATAGTAAGGAGTTCCATATATTTTCATTTTCCTCAGAAGACACCCTTGCAACAGTTTTATTGCAAGCAGGTGAGGAAGGCTTAGAGCATCCAGTGGCATTTTTCAGCAAAACCTTAAGGGATGCTGAGATGAGGTATGATATCATTGAGAAACAAGCATATGATCTTATCAATTCTCTGAAAGCTTTTAGAATTTACATTCTACACTCCAAGATATTTGTAGATGTACCCTCTGCTTCAGTAAAAGATGTCCTAACATAGCCTAATGCTGATGGAAGAAGGGATAAATGGATTGCAAAGCTGATTGAATTTAACATAGAATTGAAGCCAAAAAAGCTGGTCAGAGGTCAGGACCTTGATAGATTAATGGCTAAAGAAAATTGCAAGATGCTAGGCATAAATCTCAAAAGTAAAATTTCAGAGAATGGTCAAATAGAAGAAGAAACAGCTAAATTAGGGAAAAAACGGTTATTGGTAGAAAATCTAGCTTCTTATGATTGGTACTTTGCAATAGCTCAATTCTTGATAAAGCTAGAAGTTCCTCTAGGTCTTAGTTCAAGCCAAGCCAGAACCATTAAGCTCAGAGAAGCTAAATATTACATTCATGAGAATCTTCTCTATTGGAGGGACTCCTCTGGAATTCTTTTGAGGTGTTTGGACAAAGAACAGGCCATTGAAGTCATGAAGCAGTTTCATTCTAGCATATGTGGAGGGCATCACTATTGGAAGACTATAGCCCACAAGATCCTTAGAGCTGGGTACTATTGGCCCACCTTGTTTTCTAATGTATTTCTATTTGTTAAATCATGTGACAGATGCCAAAGATCTGAAGGGAAGCAGCACTTGAAGTCCCTACCCTTAAAACCCATACATGTTAGTGGCCCTTTTCAGCAGTTGGGCTTGGATTTCATTGGAGAAATCAATCCACATTCCAGTGGCTAGCACATATGGATCTTAGTAGCCACAGATTACTTCACTAAATAGATTGAGGCCATCCATACTAGAAAGGTTGATCGTCATGTGGTCAGGAGGTTCTTGACAGAGAATATCTTCACCAAATTTGGTTGTCCAACCTCCTTCAGGGCAAAAGAAATGGTGGACATGTGTGACTCAATGGGTATTAAACTAGTTCATTCCACCTCATATTACCCTCAAGGCAATTTCCTAGCAGAATATTCCAATAAGATTCTGATTAGGATAATTAAAAATCTGTTGGAAGACAAGAACAAGAATTGGGATTCTAAGCTCAAATATGCACTATGGGCTGATAGAGTGACCATCAATAAATCCACGGAGAATTCCCCATTCAAGCTAGTATATGGCATTGATGTTTTATTCCAAATTCAGTTAACCCTCCCTGTGGTAAAGTTCCTGCAAGAAGAGCAGGACGAGGAAGGACACATGGCAAAAAGGATCACTGATTTAGCAGAGGTACATCAAATCAGAGAACAGCTGGTTGAGAGGTCTATGGAACATCAGAAGAAGATCAAGGAAGCCTTTGATAGAAGTACAAAAGCATATAATTTTTAGGTTGGAGACTTGGTTTTGAAGTGGGATGCACTGAAGAGAAGAAAGGAAACAATGGGAAGTCTGATGCTTTCTGGACAGGGCCTTTTATTATTTCTCAGATCCAAGGGAAAAATACTTTCATACTGCAAGGTATGGGAGGAGAAACAGTTTTTGATGGCCCAGTTAATGGGCGTTTTCTGAAAGTTTATGTCATTTAAGGTCTCCGAATTTAAAGTTGTAAATATGTTATTTTGACAGTTTTAGTGTGGGCTCAGTTAGACTCCATACCCAATGGAACACTAGGAAATTTTGCTGATTTGGTTTTCATAGGGAAGGCATTGGTCTACAGTTCTTGAGACCTCACAGGGAGGATCTCATCTCCAGAAGGAGCCAGTGTTAGCCCTGCTATATAATTGTGGTTTTGAAGGGTAGGGATAAGCTCGAGTAGATGGATTATGCTCAGAAGAAAGCCCGCAGTGGTCACATACCTTCTTACTCTTTATCCCATTTACTCCTTCCCACCTCTGCTGCCTCTATTTTCCTCTAAAACCCAACGTAAACCCTCACTTCCTAAAGCTTTCAGCGCAAAGATTAAACCCCATAATTCCATATTCATATGACCCCGTGCTTCAATAATATATCACCACATTTAATCGCAACCGTTGATTGCCGCATGACTGATCCAATGGTAGTCACACTCCCCATGCCCCCAAACCGCTAGGACGATAACATGCGATGGAGAGTAGTTTCTATTGCCATGTGTCACACCCTGAGGAGATCACCCGCCATTGTCCTTTTACCACTTTCTTTCCTGAGGCGGTGCGATCAATACTGCCCACCACTGAAACCGTTATTCCTTCCCGTTAACTCCCGCACATCTCCTCCGTTCGATAGCCATTGGATCTTTCCGCCCGAGATCCAACAGCCCACGCCCACTTTGCTCCCATATCTCCTTATGCTCTCCACCAAGCAATCCCCATCGTTAATCCTCTTGATCCAATGGTTGATCTTCCCCATCCGTCCGACCTATCTATCTGCCATGCAGTACACGTCCATCAACTGTTCCATGCACCCGAAGGATGAAGGTGACCGACCCGCTAGTACTAGTTATATTTGCTCCTCAACAACCTCATTCAATAAATAGTATGGCCAAGAAAGAAAAGGTCAAAGCCCAAGTAGGTGACTGCATTTAACAGTTATGGAATTCCATCCTATAAGACACTCCACCTACCCGCGAGGCCAACAGAGCACCTGAGAAGATCGGATTTGTTCATTGAAGCAAGTAAATGCCCCAGAGACTCTACCAGGTAGTTAAAGTTGTTGGTGGTCAATTATGACCCCTCCATACTTAGAATTACCGAGCGCCTCTGTAATGAAACTCTATATATACCTAGAAACAAGATGTAATCAGGGTTGATGGTTGTTGTTTTGATGTAAGGTTCAACTTCTGGAGACCGTAACTACTTTGATACTTGCAGCGTATCGTATTCATTTTGAGCTAATACAAGCTTCTTTTACTATTAATTTCTCACTTTCCCTTCCTCTTCTATTCTAAGATGTGCTTGATACACTATATTTTTGTGCTCTTGATGTTTAACATTAAATAAGTTGTCATCCTATCTTTGTGTTAAAGTATTGTATGTATCAATGAATGAGATATTCAATTTTCTTTTCACCTAGTGCTAGAGAGTTGTCATCTTGTCTGTGCATTAGGGAATTAGATTTGCAGACTTCTTTACTGGTTGCAGCTGGCCATCACAGGTTCCTGTGCATCTGCTAGTGTGGTTAGTATTCTCCATATTCACCCAATCCTTAACTGTGAATAATTGGTGGTCTAAAGCCTTGTAGTCTGGGGGTGTTCACGCATGTCTGGAGTCAAGCAAAGTAGAAGTGGTTATCTGGCTTGAACAAGAATCATTCCTTCCATTCATCCATTTACAACAATAAAGTTGAATTTGTAATGTTCCCGAGCATCTCCAAGCTACAACCTAGGAGAGTTTCTTGGGGTGATAACAACCACTATCCATAATTATTTTGCAGTCTCTATCTCTAGGAACTACGCAAGCACTAGAATCAAGGACTACACAAGCACTATCCACAAGGAATGTACAAACATTGTCTTTATGTTAGGCCCATACAATACTAGTGATTCCCCCATTACTATTGTCATTGTATCCCTTCTTGTTATTATTGTGCCCCTATTGTCCCCATATTTTTATTAATATGCCCCATAGAAACCCATTATTGTTATTTTTGTGCCCTTATGTTATTACTATTATGTTGGCTTGATTATATTATGACCCCATAGACTCCTATATATAGAAGGGATGTTTAGTCATTTGGATCATCCAAGAATTGTTTATTTGTGTAATTTAAAGAAGGTTTCCCCCTCGAAGAGGCTGAATTCTAAGGTGTGTATCTATCTTTTCTATCTTTTGGTGAGTTAGTTTCCTAACATTTGGTATTAGAGCTTTGGATTCTAGGGTTTCGCTACTCCAAACAGGTCATCGTGGAATTTTCGCTATAAAATTTTTTATGCAACATATTAGAAGCTACAAAAAAACCCATTTGAGCTGAAATCATTCTCAACTTTAGGTCCAAATTTAAGAGCTTGTCTTGCTATACTTTCAAAGATATGATCTGAGGAAGTTAGGGTTTTTGCAGAATCCCAAATTACATTCCAAACAGGTGACCTAGGGAAAATCATTATAAAGTTTGTTTTGAGCATCGTATTGAAATTTCATCAGAAGTTTCAAAAAGAGGATGACCTGTAGTTTTCTATGTATCCGTTTCAAGTACTAAGGTCAAAACAGTGATATGTGGCATGTCGTACAAGTTCGCTCTACTGAAATAGTTTATACTCAGGTCACTGTGGGAGATTTGGCATAACTATTCCTTGGAGAATCCAATATTGATCAAAATTACAAGGTTAGAAAGAGGACTCAAAGGGATAATGTAGAACAAGATTTCAGATATTTGAGATCTGCAGTTACAGAGATACAACAGATTCAATATCGAGCTCTTACAAAGTGAAAAAAGAGGTGTGTAGTTTTTCTTAAAATTTTCATAAGATTGGTTTGAAAAATTAGTTTGAATGAATTCAAAGGGAATAGTGAAGAATTATTAGCATTAATAAATGCCACGAATAAATAAAATGGAAACACCTAGTAAGAAACCTAAAAGCTCTAGCATGACTCGTGAAGAAGTGGAGGAAATGCAACATGATATATCAAAATTACAAGACCAAGTACAAAAAATTTCATTCTCACTAAAGGTAAATGAAGCCAAGATGAATGGCGTGGAAGCAAATATGAATGGCATGAAAATTAAGATGGAAGCTAAGATGGATGGCATGGAAGCTAAGATGAATGGAATGGACACTAAGATGAATGGCATGGACGATAAGATGGAAGAATTAAAGATAAATTTGAATAAGTTGCTACATGAAATGGTCACTAATGGTGAAAGGGTAGTAAAGGAAACTCATGATGAAAACAAAAGAAATGTTAATAATGATTTCACAGACTCTAATATTGAATTCAAGACCCACCATGTTCCAAAAATTGATATGAGGAAGTTTGATGGCAAGGATCCCGGAACATAGATACTACAGATGGAGCAATTTGTCAATCTCCATAATGTGAAAAACACACAAAGGGTACATATTGCAACTTTATATTTGGAACCAAAGCAATTTATATGGTATTGATGGATTTGCTCTTGTAAACAAATTTTCACTTGGGCAATATTTACAGAAGAAACGATACCACATTATGAGGATAAAAAAAGCAACACCTTTTTTAGCCAATTGATAAATCTCAAACAAAAGGGTTCAATGATGGATCACATTGAGGACTTCTAAAAATTGAACATAAGGGTAAAAGATATTCCAGAGGAGCATTGGATTGATGTGTTCTTATGGACTTTAAAGGATAATATCCAACATGAGGTTCACCTTTGGGAGCCTGATTCATTGGAGAAGGCATTCAGGTTAGCAAGAAAAATGGAAAGCAAAATTATGGAAACCAGGAATCCTACCACTCATGTTAGGCCCATATACTACTAGTGTAACCCATTATTGTTATTAATACAACCCCCTTATTATACTGCTGTAGCCATGTAGTCCCCATATTGTTATTATTGTGCCCCATAGAAGCCCACTATTGTTATTATTGTGTGCCTACATTATTATTTTTATGTCAGCTCTGATTATATTATGATCCCTTGGACTCCTACATATAGAAAGGAGGTCTTGTCATTTGTATCATCTAAGAATTATTCATTTGTGTTGATCTATCTTTTCTATCTTTTTGTGAGCTGGTTTCATAACATTTGGTATTAGAACTTTGGATTCTAGGGTTTTGCTACTCTAAATAGGTCGTCATGGAATTTTCACTATAATTTTCTTTTTGCGACGTTTCAAAAGTGAAAGAAAAACCCATTTGAGACGGACTCACACTAAACCTCATGTCCGAAGTTTAGATCTTTTCTCGCTATATTTTCAAACATATGATCTAAGGAAGTTAGGGTTTTTACAAACTCGAGAATTTCACCTAAAATAGGTCATCGTTGGATTTTCGCTATAACTCTTTCACTACAAAGTTTCAGAAGCTAAAACAAAAGCCCATTTGAGAAGAAATTGGTCTGAACTTTGTCCAAATTTTAGATCCTATCTAGCTACAGTTTTGAAGTTATAGTCTGAGGAAGTTAGGGTTTTTAAAGACCCCCAAATTACATTCCAAACAGGCCACCTTGGGAAAATCATCATAACTGTCCCTCTGAGCATTAGATTGAGATTTCGTAAGAAGTTAAAGAAAGAGGAGGGACTGTATTTTATTTTGTATATGTTTCAAATCCAAAGGTCAAAATAGTGACATGTGGCACTTCATACGATTTCGCTCTTCTGAAAAGGTATATAATCAGATCATCTTGGGAGATTGTGGATAACTCTTTCTTGGAGAATCCAATTTTGATCAGACTAGTGGCATTAGAAATAGGATACAAAGGGATACTTCAAGTCACAATTTTAAAACTAGAAGAGCCGAAATTACAGATTTATAGTCGTTTCAAGATTGAGATCCTAAAATAAAGAAAAGGTGATATGAGGAAGTTTGATGGCAAGGATCCCGTAAATTGGATACGAAAGATGGATCAATATTTTGATCTACATGAGGTGAAACTGTTAAAAAAGGTACGTATTGCATCTTCATATTTAGAACTGGATCAATTTTTATGGTATAAAGGGCTTTGTTCTCGTAAACCACTTTTTACGTGGTTAATTTTCACTGAGGAAATGATAGCACATTATGAGGATACAAAGAGAAACACCTTCTTTAGCCAACTGATAAATCTCAAACAAAAGTGTTCAATGGCATAGCACATTTAGGACTTTAAAAAATTGAATATAAGAGTAAATGATACTCTAGAGAAACAAAGGATTGATGTCTTCATAGGTACTTTAAAGTATAACATTCAACATGAGGTTTGTCTTTGGGAACCTGATTCATTGGAGAAGACATTCAGGTGGGAAAGAAAAATTGAAAGCGAAATTATGGAAACAAGGAAGCCCACCACTCATGACTATAATTATGGAAGTGTCTCTTCTCCTAGCCTTCCACAACCTACAATATTTACACCGCAACAATTGGAAGAAAAAAGAGAAAAAGGGCTTTGTTACAATTGTGATAGCAAATGCACTAAAGGTCATAAGTGTGCTAAGAAGAAATTATTTTACATAGAATATGAAGAGGAGGAAGAAAAGGATCAAGAAACATCAAAAGAAGAGGATATATGCCAGGGCCCCACCCCAGAGAAAGAAGAAATGA
>APFE030028965.1:23991-54474 GCA_000404065.3 Pinus taeda
TATTCCTATGGCTACAACCATATAAACAAATTTCCCTTAAGCAAGCTAAGAAGGATAATAAATTATCACCAAAGTATTATGGTCCGTACAAGGTGTTACAAAAGATTAGTACTATGGCATACAAATTGGAGCTTCATGCAGCTTCCCAAGTGCACCTAGCTTTCCATGTTTCATGTTTAATGAAGGTTATAGGTGACAATCTCCCAGTTCAAACAATATTGGTAGAACTTGATGAGGAAGGAAAAATCATATTGGAACCGGAAGCAGTCACAAAAACAAGAACTCAACAACTACGAAATCGATCAATTTCGGAGTATCTCATCAAGTGGAAGAACTTATCTGCTGAAGATTCCACGTGGGAGGATGAGAATTTTATACAGAAGCATCCATAACTACTCAAGCGTTGAGGAAAACACTTTTTGGAAGGAGAGGGGCATGTTAGGCCCCTATAATACTAGTGATTCCCTCATTACTATTGTCATTGTATCCCTTATTGTTATTATTGTACCCCTATTGTCCCCATATTGTTATTAGTGTGCCCCATAGAAGCCCACTATTGTTATTTTTGTGCCCTTATGTTAATAATGTTATGTCGGCTTGGTTATATTATGACCCCTTAGACTCCTATATATAGAAGGGAGGTTTAGTCATTTGGATCATCCAAGAACTATTAATTTGTGTAATGTAAAGGAGGTTTCCCCCTCGAAGAAGCTAAATTCTAAGGCGTTGATCTATCTTTTCTATCTTTTGGTGAGCTGGTTTCCTAACACTTTATGGATTACAGTCACTGGTTCTAGAGAATCCATAGTCAGTGTCAGTAGGCACTAGGTATCTACTTTCGTTAAGGACTATTGAAGGATTAAATTCTGAGGATACACATTTACTATTAGGCTTGCTTAGAAGAAGTTTCCTATGTGGGCATCACAAGACAAGCAAGTAAACAAAGGTCGCTTTAACACTTATAAATCTTAAAGGAATACTTTAAAACTTGAGAAAAATTACTAAGAAGGGAATTAAAGGCTTGAAAATTAGGATGGAATTATCATAAGGAGGCTCCAAAATTTGAATGTAAGAAACAATTAGAGGGTGTTTGTCACAACAACAACACTTAGTGGCACAATGAAAGAACTCCAACTTCTTTGTTTAGGTCTAATATTAAGAATGAGGCTAGCCTTCTATAATTATTTTCCAATTCTATTTATCACCATATATTCCTTACTTAGCCCCGTTACATATGTAAGCTCTTTTATTCCCCTTGTTAGCTTAACACATTTCACAAGACTAGTCAAACTTTAATAGTTTCATTGAGGAAGTAGGAGTATGTCCATTATGTGAGTTTAAAATGTTCAAAATTTTACTATTGTCTTTGGTGTTTATCCACTATGAGAAAGCCTATTCAGTACCCAAAAAATGTCACTTGAAGGAATCACAACCATTCCTTTGATGCTAGTGAGCTTGTTCAATACCCTGACGAAGTTGCTTGCTTCACCTTTCTGCATAGGAAACCTTTCTCATATTTCACTCTTTGTTTATTTTATAAATTATTTTAATTATAATTTTATCAAAAAAAGATTCCAAGGGTGAAATAGGGATCCTCACTTATTTAATGAGAAAGAGTGTTCATTCCTTGTTTTGTAGAGGCTCTTATAAATACACCTTTGGAGTTAGTTTGCTTGCTTAATTTTTTCACTGTTTCCTATCGACGTGAAAATTTCCCTAAGGAAAGGGTTGAAAGACTCAATAGAGAAGGGTAAGATAATAAAAAAAGAAAAATCAATCAAGCATGCCAAACATTTGAATTATTAAACTTGGATTTGGAGACATACCCACAGGTCCTATGTTTGAATATGTTCCCATAGGGTCCAAACCCTTTGCTTCCTCCTAGATGTGCAAACCTGGAAATAAATCATAGAAGCATATACATAATAGATAATTCAATGTGCATACATAAGAATATGTTAGATCATCACATATAAAAAATTTGACTATCATTCATAATATGAAAACATATATTGGGAACAAGGCATGAGCTTCTTTATTGATTAATAACAGTTAGTACAAGATAGGTACAACCTAATCCAGGCTAAAGGCACTAACAAAGCCTTCCTCCAGATCTATCCAACCTGAGCCATGAATAAAAAATCTCTAATATGTGCAAGAATATTCTATATAAGGATGTTGACCATCTCTTCAAAGGAAACCAGGGTTTCCTAAAGACTAGGAGTTCAGGAGGCATGGGAAAAACATAGTTGATCTTGGAGAAATCGAGTATAATGTCGATATCGTTCTTCTCTTGTTGTAAATAGGCCTACATAAGGGGTGTATATATACTGCCTCAAATTTTTTATTTTAGTTAGGCCACGAGCTCCTAGAGGTTGGATCTCGCTAAAAGCCATAAAACCCACTCGAAAAATAACAAATTATTTTATTTTTTCATATTTTAAGAGGTACACGTGGGTATATTATTATGGGACCCACGTATGTACATGTTTTTGTATGGGCAGAGTCACATATGGATTTTGAAATATGTGTTCTTAGTATAAATTCAAGTCTACATGGTAAAAGGGATTGCCCAATGGCATAAAAGAGTACCAGGTCTACAACAATGCTAAATGATGCTATAGCATTTCCCTTCTCTACTAAATTGAGCTAACATGTTAAAACCAATAAATACAAATGGTTGATTGGAGGAAGAAATATCCTATTATAGTTGTGAGCATTGTAGATATACTAAGGTTTTTGTTTAAGATGAAGCATATTTTTTGTAGATCCATCATCAACCTTAACAGATATTTAGGCCGAGACAAAGAAGTAGATCAAAGATAAGCCAAGCATTGCTAGTTTCCACAGTTTCCATTTTGACTTTCACCACATTACCATAGAGCCATATAGGATGAATTTCATACATGGTCCCATTAAAACAAAACACAAGCAAAGACACAAAATAAAACATGAAGTGACATACAAGCTAGACCGTAAGGAAATAAAACAACATCTAAAACTAGTAGAGGGCATGAAGAGAACAAAACTCAAATGAAAATGGAAATGTAGGAAAAGTGTTTTATTGCAATGCAAAAGTAACTAGGATGTAAATAGGAAAAATAATAGAACTAAACCTAAATCCTTATCTAGGCTAAAGTAAAAGGTTAATATTATGTGAAGTCAAATTTCCAAGGTAACCATTCAAGTTGTTCCTGACCAGTAATCAGAAAGATATAAACAATTAGCTACATTATAAAACAATGTGCAAAAATAAAGATGTCAACTTGAATACCTCAGACAAGAAATTGAAGGTTTTTCCTATTGGAAAAAAGATTTTCCATAGTAGCTAGCTTTAACCAATTTGCAACTTTACCTTATTGATCAGAACAATGATCATATAAACCTTGAAGGTTTCTTGTGAATATACATTTGTCCATATTTTCAGTCTTAGCAAACATAAAAAAATATTGAAACTTGTTATTAGCAATGTAACTTGGCTAATACGATTCCTATAACTAATCATAGATTTCATCACAGTATTCGAAATAACCGATTTAAAAATCCTGAAATTCTTGGAAAGATGAAATTTCAGTCAATGCACTCAAATTACAAAGATAATCTTCTGAGGGATATTTAATATGATCATGATAATTTTTTTTGTCGAAATCATGAGGACCTGACATAACCACCAGCAAAAGTTGAAGTGCCTCAATTATTAGAAATGTACCTAAATAGTGAAATGATGAATCATAAATATCAATGGGTTCAACAAGGTTAACTGATGTAAAAAACATATCATTAGATGTACTAGTGGGAAAATGATTAATTGAGTGATAGTTGTTAAAATCAGTGTTATGATCAGATTGATGAACTAAAATATAAGATTCACGATTCTCCATTGGTTCCTTTTGTGCTCAATTACATACTAGATCAACAATATGAGAGCTTGGGGGATTAAAAATGATTGATGGCATCGTAAATCTGGGAAACCAATTAGGATGCCAGGCTAAAACGATATTTGGAACATATGCTAAATCAAATCTAGTAACCCTATCAGCATAAGAGCTTTTATCCATCAAATGATTCAAGGATTGAATGATACTCAAATGGATTTATTGTACAAGAAAATTGATTAACTTCATAGCATACACTAGAGAGATAAGCAACCGGTTATTCATGGAAGATTTTGATAAGTGCTAACACCTAATTGTGGGGATTGGGTGAATAAGTGTAAAATAGTGTAAATAAAAAATAAGGAGAGTTGGAATATGAAGCAACACTGCGATATGAAGCCCAATCATTTCCTCGTCCATATATATATATATAGATATATATGATCAACCTTAATGCAGAAACACAAATCAATTTTAGGGGTTACCTCCTGACCTAACATGGTATCAAAGCCAAATCCATTTTTGGCTTCCCTCTCTGCCCTTGTAACTCCCTCCTACCTATGTTCTGCCCATTTTTCAAAACTGACATGTATGACATTTCTCCATTCTCTGAGTTAAGTGCTAATCTACACCAAAAATTGTGTTGGTGGAGGTTGCTAGAGAATCAAATCTATGCTACATGGAAATGTTGTGGTGTAGTGAGCCTCCTCCATGCTATATGAATGGTGAATGATGTGTGGTATGTAATTTTTTTTGGTATGGTGAGTGAATGTTGTAACGTTGTATGATTTCTTCTGATATGTTGAACATTGAATGGTTGTGTTACATTGAATGATCCTCTCCCCATCCCACCATTGACTGATATGTTAGCATAACGAAAGCTTTGGTAAAAAATTGACATGCCACCATATCACTGATATTGAATGCTCTCGTAGTTGGTTAACAGTATGGCATTTCCCTGCCCATATCACGCCTGGTCCATATCACTATGCAGTTGGTTAAAACTACTCCAACGTTGTCATATGAACACTCCACACTACCTTCTATAGTACCTCTCATTGTTCCATCAGTTGACCTCCTACTACTTACCATCCACCATACACCATCTCTCCCCACTACACAGCCAAACCAAGCCTTCTGCAACATTTCTTTGGTACAATGTAACTCCTAGGTTCTCATATACTGCACACCAGTATAATACCCCTCTCCACAGTCACACATACCTCTGCTCATGTTACGTTGAATGTTGGCTTGGTCCATACCTTGGATAATGCCTCTCATACTAGTTTGTCATCCCATATAGGTTTCTACCCAATTTGCCACACCACAATCCACTCCCAATAGTCCATGCTATGGCTTTTTTAATATAACTATGGTATAACCCCCACATACCACAATCCTCTTCCATACATTGAATTCCACTCCCCATTTTTTTAATACAGTTTATTTTTAATATATTACTATGTGGTTTGAACCTATCTCCCCATACCTCCTCTATCATATTAGGTTGAATGTTACGTTGATTATAACCTCCACCATATAAGCCCT
Organism: Pinus taeda; assembly: GCA_000404065.3. Lineage (NCBI taxonomy): Eukaryota > Viridiplantae > Streptophyta > Pinopsida > Pinales > Pinaceae > Pinus > Pinus taeda. The sequence goes on from APFE030028965.1 coordinate 29,415, forward strand.
CCCCCATACAAGCCATTCCCCATACAAGCCCTTCCCTCATATAACCCCCCTCCCATATAAGCCCTCCCACATATACCTCTCCTATATATATCATAATTGTAGTTTTTACCACCAAAAGTGTTATTTTTATATATATTGGCAAAAAAGTACATTTTTTACACAATACACACATTTAAAATGCATTCATTGATATATATTGTTGGAGTAGTTATCTTGGGAAAAGGGAACTTTCCTGAATGGTTAAGGAAGATAAAACACACTCTCATTTTCATTGAGTTATGAAAAGGAGTTTGTGTAGGAGAAGGAGATAATTAACCTACAAATCCCACCTTAGATACAGAGATTTCCATTTGGGAAAAAAAGAACAACAAGGCCTATGCCTTCATTGCATCATCTGTAAATGAAGAGCTGAGTCTCCATATTTCACCATTTTCAAATGCTTTTGAAGCCTTAGAGAAGTTGAAGGAACTCTATGTCTCACACTTTGAACATGAAGTTGTCCTATTGATGCTTAAATTGTTTAGTCTTGAATTGATAAATGTTGATGCTCTTGCTTTAGCATCAAAAGTAAGATCTATTATGCATGATATCAAAACCATTGGTGTTCAAATAAACATTCCTCTCTTAGCTTATATCAAGGCACTATATCCCACTTATTCAAATTATCTTGAGTCATTGCAAGCAAGTGGAAACCTCAAGGAGATTATCTTCGACTCCGTTTAGAAGATGTTTACTAAGAGACAAAAGCATTTTTGGAAGGGGACAATTCCTCAGTATTCTGAAGAAGTTTTGTGTCTTGCACATAAAGAGAAGAATCATTCACACTATTATTCTAGAGGAAGAGGTGGCTGAAGAGGTATAGAAAGAAGGAATTTTAGAGGTAGGGGGGGGTAGATAATTCCATGGATAAAAATATTATCTTCATTATATACGTTGCAATAGATATGGACATGATGAATCCACATGTAAGTTTTCTTGGGGAAGAATTGAGCAGGAAATAAATGAAGCCAAAGGTAAAACCAATGACAAAGTGAAAGGTAAATCACTTGAATCTGCTCATTATGTTGCGGCACATTGTAATATTGGAGTAATTAAAGACTTGTTGAATGCTTCACTTTCTTACAAAAATGATTAGTTACTTGATTTAGGAGCAACTTTCCACATGACTTTTAGAAGATTTTTTTTTGAAGAATTTACTGGCAATTTTGATGAGCAGTATAGTTTCGAGACAACTCAAAAAAATCCATCAAAGCTTGGTACTTCACATTCAAATTGACTGGTATTCCATACTTTCTTCTACATTATGTTCTATATCTCCCAGAGCTTAGGAGAAACTTTTTGTTCTTGGTCCACATCTTCCAACAAGGACACTCCATTCATATGTTGGATGGCAAGGTTGAGGTCAGAAAAACATTAGATCTCTCACTTGTCATGACGGGATAGAAGAAGAAAGACTTCTTGAGCTGTAAGGTACCTCTGCTTGTGCGAACAACTTATCATATATTTCTCATTATGATGAATGTACATTTCCATTAGGTCTTTTATGGCATGCTAGATTTGGACACTTGAATTATGATAGCCTTCAAATGTTGAAGAAAAGTGGTGTTACCAGTTTGCCTAGAATACCTAGGAAACTTAAGCAATGTGATGCTTATATCTTAGGAAAGAACAAAAAATAGTATTTTCATGATTCACATTCAAGAGCACATAGAAAACTTGAACTTATCCATTCAAACTTATGTGGTCCAATTCTTGTTCCTTATACAAATGGAAATAAATATATGATGACATTTATTGATGACTACACCAGAATGTGTTGGGTTTATTTATTGAAGAAAAAATATGATGCTTTTCAAACATTCAAGAACATTCATGCAAGAATTGAAAATGATGCACAATCTCATATTGGCTTGATTCACACTGATAATGTTAAATAATACACTTTAAATGAATTTGAAAACTATCTTTTCCAGCATGGGATCAAACATCAAACAACTATGGCTTATAATCCCCAACATAATAGAGTAGCTGAAAGAATGAACATGACAATATTAAATATGGTATGTTCCATGATGTTTTTGAAGAATGTAAAATTAATGTTTTGGGTTGATGCAGTTTTATGTGCTGTGTATATAAAGAATAGGTGTCCATCTAATTCTATTAGAAAGAAGGCTCATTATGAAATGTCGTATGGCTACATTCCTTCAGTAAAGTATATTAGGGTCTTTGGTTCCACTTGTTATGCCTTGATACCTAACGAACAAAGAAAAAAACTTGGTGCAAGGAGCCATAAGTGTATCTTCTTGGGGTTTTCAAATACCTCCAAATCATACCATGTCGATGATGAATTTAATAAGAAGTTTGTAGTATCTAGATATGTGATATTTCTTGAATCTTCCAAGGATGAGAATGTTGCTGACAAGCAACTTGATCGCTTGGATAAATTCATACATGCCAACTCCTTTCAAGAATTTGATAATGAGATTCCACATCTTGAAGGGGGGATTCCTATACTAGATCAATATGTGGAATCTTATTTTGAATAACTCTCTCCCCCACATGAAGCTCCAACCACTGATGACACTTTTAGTGACATGACTGAAATAATTGGGAGACTCAATCTTGATTCAATCCCAACTCAGTTAATTGAACATCCAGGGCCATCTCAGAAAGTTTCTTCAAAATGGATGACAAAGATACTTGAAAGTGTTCATCCTGATAAGGTTGGAATGTCGGGAACAATAAATTTAACCAGACAAAATGGAGGTGATGTAGATGATTATGATTCACCTGTTGATATGGATGTTTCATATGTTTGTGACCTAAATTTGCCTATAGATTTTGAAAGAAATTCCTTCAAAGAATATTCTTCTCACAATGAATGAAAATAAGAAATGCATAAAGAGTATGATGCCTTGATAAAGAATGGCACTTGGAGTTTGGTTGATCCACCATTGGGAACCAAACCAATATGTTGCAAGTGGCTCTAGAAGAACAAGTATAAAGCTAATGGCTCACTTGATAAGCACAAAGGCAGGGTTGTGGAAAACAGTTTTACATAGAAGGAAGGGGTCGACTATGATGATAATTTCCCCCACAAAAAAATGGGCTACCATCCAAACACTCTTTTCCTTGGTAGCTCACAATAGTTAGAAATTCCATCCAATGGATGTAAAAACTAATTTCTTGAATGGAGAGCTAAAAGAGAGTGTTTTATGTCCCATCCATAAGCATTTGTTATGAAAGGTCAAGAACATAAAGTATGAAAGGTTGTAAAATCCTTGTATGGTCTCAAGCAAGTACCACGAGCATGGTACGAGAAGTTCATAGAGCATCTTCTGAAACTCAACTTCAAACATTATGATATTGATGATGCAACTTTGTTTGTCAAGAAAGTTGGAAAAACGTTGTATACATTGTGGTGTATGTAGATGATATTTTGAGGACAGGGAACAATGAGAGCTATATTCCATCCATAAATAAGGAATTGAGAAAAGTTTTTGAAATTATATACTTGGTGTATGTTGACTACTATATTGGTATTGAAGTAACTCAACATCTGAAGTTTATATTCTTCTCCTAGAAGAAGTACATTGGAGATCTGTTGAACAATTTTCACATGGTTGAGTGCAACCCTTTGTCTACTCCATTGGAAAAATACTTAAAACTCACATCCAGTAAAGGAAAATAATTTGAGGATGCAACAAATTATAGACAAATTGTAGGAAGTATCAACTACCTGACTACTAACAAACTAGGCATTTCATTTGTTGTTGGAATCCTCTCCAGGTTTATGCAAAAGCCTTATGAAGGACATTGGTATTCTGCAAAAATATTTCTAAAGTACTTGAAGGGAACTCAAGACTTTGGACTTAATTATACGCAGGTGGGTGACTTCAACTTGATTGGATAGTCTGATTCATATTTCGATGGAGATAAAGAAACTGGGCTATCTACTTTTTGTTATGTTATGAGTCTTTGGAGTTCACGTAAACAATCAATTCCAGAAGATTCCACAACAGAGGAAGAATATGTGGCAGTAGCTAAAGCAACAAAGGAAATTAGTGGCTCAGGAGAATTTTGGAAGATTTGTAGGTGAAACAAGTGCATTCAACTCCACTTATGATTGACAACACTTCTACAGTAAAATTGGTGAAGAACCCAAAATTCCATGATCAAACAAATCACATTAATACAAAATACCATATGATTCGATATCATGTTGAGGCCAAGAAAATACATCTACACCATTGTTCCACAAATGAGAAGATTCCATACATCTCAACTAAAGCACTTGGACGAGAAAAGTTTGAAATATTCAGGGCGATGCTTGGACTCGCCAACATACATTCAGATTATGTGGGGGAATCTTGACACCTAATCATTGGGATTGGGTGAATAAGAGTAAAATAATGTAAATAGAAAATAACGAGAGATAGAATATGAAGAGACATTGGGAGATGAAGCCCAAGATTCTTTTCCCCCATTTATATATTTATGATTAGCCTTAATGCATAAACAAAATTCAGTTTTATGAGTTACCTCCTGGCCTGACAATAAGAAGGAATCTTTTAGCTGGTGATCATTTTTGTATTTATAAACATAATTATAGACTTCAAATATATGCACATCTTTGGAATATATGCATTATAAACATGGTTTAGATACAAGATATTTGCATGAAGAAGAATTGGCCAAATAAGAATATTTTAGTTGACTAGAAGATTTATCTTGAGGACTAAGAAAATCAACTTCAAACTATCGAAAATCCTTGAAGAGTGAGCTTACATCTAGTGAAACAAGGTTAAGAAAATAATTGTGTGGGAACATCCAAATTTGACCTAGTTAGATGACCAAATTGAGATTGTGATAACATGACATAACCATAAGCGACAACCGAAGTGCCTCAACTTCCTGACGAGTCCCTGAAATTTCAAATATTGAAAGATTAAATTTTGAATCCATGGTTAGGTCAACATTTGCATGAAGATAAATATCATCAAGATCATTATGAGTCACATGGCAGTGGTTGGAATCATTTTTTTCGTTAGATGTCTCAACATCACCAAATAGATTACCCAAATTATAAGAATTATGTTTAATGATTACTACATCATCTTCTTCATGATGGACATCCTTACAACTAGGTGTGAACTTAAGATGTAATTCATAAAAATAAAAATAGAGAGAACATGATATATTAGTTGATTCATTATATACGTTTTGACACAAGGGCTAGTGAGCCGAAGAAGAAATTCTTGTGAGAAACGCTTCTATGATGATCAAATTCCATTGTCAAAGATTTTCAAATCAAATTATTTTTTTGAAAACAAGAGATCATCCAATGTAATTGGGCACTCATCACCATGCATATTAGTGGAGTCATTGTCTTCAGGGTGATGGTTTCCCAAGAGTTCATTTTGCTTTCAGAATTTAATCCCACTAGACTAATTACTAAGATGTTGAGATTCGTGATCAACAAAGAATGTTGAAACATCATTTTTACATAGATGAATTTGAAGAAGAGAAGAGAGAATAAAAGTGTATTCATCCTTTTTCTCCTCTACCTATGAAATGTGACCACCTTGTACCTCATTACCATGTGAACAGGAAAATAGAGAATCAAAATTATTTAGAGAAATTATTGGTGGAACATATTTATTAAGTTAATGACAACACATAAGGTCATGAGGTGTAAATTATAGAGCATGTAAGGCATATCTCAAAGAAGAAGTACTTTCAATCATATCGTATCTAATATTTTAATTATGCACATCATCCGGAGGAATCAGGGGATCAATATTCACCTTAGGATCCATAATTTCTTTTAGAACATTAAATTTTTTCCTGGATGAGATCTTCTCCATGGGAAGGAAATTAGGATGGGATAAGTGGATTCTAAATTTGATAATCAAGTTTTTGAAATTCAACATCAGTAGACAAGACTACTTTATTTGATGACAGAAAAGGAGGTGGAGAAGGAAAAAAAGGGAGAGTAGGTTCCTATGAAATTTTAAGTGCCCCATGACTAAGAAAAGTTGGGAAACTTGTAAAATTTAGATTTATATGGTTCTAAATAAATTTGAACTAAGCACTAGACTTTTAATTCATTAAATCACAATTCACATCTTCATTGGAAAATTCATGGAAAAGGTGAAGAAACTATTCGAGAAAATACTCTAACGATTCAACGAGTTTCATTCTAAGTTGACTGAGCCTATTATATACATTTTGATAATCATACTTGTCAAATGCTTGATGAATATCCTTGAAGAGTTGTTCAAAACAATTAATAGAAATAGATGGTAAGGTATTACACCATTGCTTAACTCAAACTTCAAGTGAAAAGGCTAAATAATTTACAAGCAACATCTTCACAATTCACTTCATAAAAATAAAAAATAAAAAATTAAGAAATTGAAGATTGTGTTCGGATATGATTGTTCCACCCTCGCCATCAAAATTTGATTGAGACAAGTTGTAAATTAGTTCCATGGGGATTTTAAGATACACTCTTTTAAAAAATCATCCCAGGAGTATGATTTGGGAAGAATCCATCTAAGATGAGAGATTCAAAATAGACTTCATGGGATCATCTTATCATCTGACCCTCCGTTTGGTGCTACTTGTTGATGATGATGGAAATCTTCCAACATAGGTGGTTTCCCCGATATGAGGTCCTAACTAGACTTCAAACCATTTGGAGTAGGATCCCCAACCATATAATAGGCATTTCCATCGTAGCTTAAAGGTTTTCCTTGGCTGTAATAAAAAACATAAGAGAGTAAGCACATAACCTTTGAAATAAGTAAGTTGACACTGTGAAGCATACAATTGCAATGTATATAAGGTTCTTTCATAGGTAGAGAAACAATAGTGAGTCTCTAGAATAAAAGTAATAATACTATCCTAAAAGAGACACACATGAGCATGTTGTGGCCAGCAACAACCCCCCTTCTTATTTAGTTTTATCACTAACACTAAATATGTGGGGACCCTTGTTCCAAAAAAAAATTAAAAAAATTAATTAGGGCTTGTATTCCTTTCTTTTTAAATAAAACTTACTATCTTAAACTTAGGAGAATACTCGAAAAATCTAAAAAAAACTTAAGTTTTAGGATAAAGATCAAATAAAACCACTCCTCCAATAAAGAGCGTCACATTGCAAAAATGTAATGAATGCTTTCCTACGAGTGGAATCCTAAGATTGCAAAATCGCGATGCGAAATCTCGCATCAAAAGACCCTCATTGCATCGCATGCCTCAAATATCACTTAAGCTGAAATACCTCAAACCACCAATATGCGATGGCGTATCTCACAAATCGCATTTCGGAGAAAACACATTATAACAGATCATCGCCACATGCAACGAATTAGTGATATTGTGAAGCAAATCGCAAAATCACCTTATTGCAGATCTTCAGGGCTCATCATTCGAAAACGTTTTTTCCATAAATCGATGCCCGGTTATGCGCGTTAATGTTAATTAATGAGTTAGTTGGCAATCATTAATGAAATATGGTTTTGATCTGATCGAAGAGCCATTTCATGTACGTTGATATATTTTATATGCTTTTCAGCATTTAAAGATTTCTCGTCACTTTTTTCTTATCATTACTCTTGCCTCATTGTAAACTGTAGGAGCAAAGAGCAGAGAAATATACATAGTAGTGTTTAGAATATTATGGGAAATAAAGGTAAAGCTTCGAGTTCTGAAGAGAAAGAAATGACACCCTTGTACAGAGACATCACCTGTAACAAAGATGCTGGTATTACTACTTGGGAAGGCATGTACAGTCTACTCAAGGAAGAAAATCCCATAATAATGGAGGTTACAGCTACTGCAGGCTCACACGGGTCTTCTGAGGCATCTATTATAGAACTATCATGTTCATTCTTGCATCGGATAGCGGTGAGGCCTAAAAATCTTCCATATACGGACATGGTCAAATGGGTACTGAATAATGTTGATATCATGAATAGAGAATTTAAAGCTCAGAACCAAGAACACACGAAGTCGTTATTTTCACAAAATTTAAGCTTTATATCCTCTAACAAAAAGCACGCAAGAGGCAAAAATTTCACTAAGGAAGCCCGGATCGAGAAACGGAGGCAGTTTCCAATGTGCGATTAGCGCTAATCATGCATCACAGGCAAAACCCCTCGAGATGGAAAGCCTCTAATCGCTCAGTCACCTGCAATATCAGAAATTTGTAGGAAAAAGTGCTAAAGGTGAAAGGCAAAACTTGAACTCTAAAACCAGTGGTATTTATCAGGGATATTCTCAAGTGGTATGTAAATATCTACCAAATGAATAGCATCTACAGATAAGCTAGAGATAGAAGGCTCAAGAAAGAACAGAGTCCATCAAAAGGTTAACCAAGTTGAATTGGGATTCTTACTGGACATACTTGGTAAAACCACATAGCCAGTGCATGACTCTCAAATGTATCATTAATTTTGCCGAGAATATGGCACCAACACTTACGGATTCTGTTTTTGCAGGACAGCTAAAGTTGGAATTCAGCCAGCCAACTCTCCTCAAGCAAATGCTGAATGCTTGTGACTACAAGGAATAGATACATAGATAGTTAGTTGTCAATTTTAGTTTTAGATTTAGTTTTAGTTTTAATTTTGCTTTATTTTTTCCTGAAATGAGGACGGTGATTTCAACCGCATCCTATATTTTTGTAATAAATTATTTTTAGATTTAGCTAGTAGTATTTAAACCCTTCTCATGCATTTAGAGAAGGGTCCTGAAATTTGTCAAAAACTTGTTCTCAGAACATGCACTTTTGCACCCTTCGAGGAGGTTTTGATGAATGAATGGAATATGATTTATTGATATCCACATTTAATACCTACTACTGATGTTGCACTTTTGTACTCTTAGTAGATGTTGGATTAATAAGAGATAAATCATTATTGTTGAAGCTCATGAGTAGAACTAGTTATAAATGGTACTTTTATCTCTTAACTATTTCTGCTTATGTGTTAAGGTGATATTCATGTTTAGTTATTTATATATGAATGCGTGAATGCTTGAGTTATCATTTGGCACTTCTGTACGATGATAGCTATTTATTTATGCTTAATATATTAGTAACTTATTATGCAATATGTTTTTCACAATTGTTTCGTCTAACTTTTTATACGAAATGGTTTATCTTTATTGAATTCTTTTCTCATAGAAGTTGAATGATCTTTATTACCAATTTCCATTTGAAATTATTTTAGATTGCATAATAGAAAGATTACATCCCAGGTTAGTTTTAGAATTATATATTTTTGTTCATTAGAATAAAATTGCATTAGATTTAGAATAAAATCATTTTACTTAGGAATTGTTAGAAAGGAAATATCAATTCTCAACACACACACAGACACATAAATTGGGAAAGTGGTCCCATATCCCCAGTCGGACCCACTATACCAAACGAAAAAGGAGCTTCTAACCAAGGTCCGGACTGGGTGGTTATCCTCCTTATTGTAGACCCGATTTTTGGGGCTTCAACATATTTGGCGCTAGAAGGAGGGCCCCAAACTGTGAATGGCAAGTAAGTCTAAATATAAATACCATTCTGAGAGTAAATCGCCCTCACCATCTCACTCGACTTCTCCATCACATTTAGAATCTTTAAATCTTGAGCAAGAGGTTGATAAAAAGACAACCATTGCCATAAACCTTGACATTTCAGAGAAATCTACTATTGAACCTCCTGAAGTTGAATCTTTGATCCATAAACTTCAACAATTTTCTATGTCACCTCAAAGGTCTGAAAAATCTCAAGGTAGTGTGACTTCGCAATATAACCCTGCTCATCCTCTTACTAGATTGAAGAGCGAAAAGTTTGGTATTGAACCAACTGAGTTACCTCTACCTACAAGGAAGAGAGTAAGGAAATCACCTAAAGGGTCTGATAGTGAGACTCTTTCATCATCATCATCCATCTCATCCTCTCCACTGTGAAGTCAACCATCCATCCCTCCACTTCAGATTATTGTCCACCAGTCCACTGGAACTTCCACATCTCCTTCCCAATCATCTGGAACTATAATATCCTCATCTTCCCAAACGCAAGGATCATCTTCTGCACTTTCCTCTGTTAGTAGTTCAGTGATGGCCCATTCTTCATGGAATAACCTAGGAACAGTCTTAATGTCTGCGCCCTTGAGTCAAATACCGGCTCATCCTAAAAAATGGCTGTTGAAGTTTAATCCTAAAGCAGGAATGATAGCGGAAGAACATATAAATAACTTTATGTTATCTATAAATCTCAAAGGGGATGAAGACGTTGTCGTCCGACTCTTTCCTTACACTTTGCAAGGAGTAGTTAGATCATGGTATTTCTCATTACCATATGGATCTATCACTAGTTGGGATATTTTCCAAGAACAATTTTTGACTAGGTTCGGTGAGACAGGTCTACTGCAACATTGATCAATGACCTGTCTAACCTTAGGGTTGAGTCAAAGGAACCTATCAAAGATTTTAATTCGCGTTTCAATAAACTGTTAAACAAAATTCCTACCGCTTCCAAGCCTAGCAAAGAAGTTCGATGTGAATGGTACATCTATGCTTTACCGTTAAACATAGAAATCTTCATGGATAGGGCTAACAAAACAACTTTAGCTAAAAATATGAATGAAGCAATAGTAGTAGAGAAACTTATCATATCCTTAGAAAAGAAAAATGTCATTGATGAACGGAAATATAAGAAGGTTACTTTTAAAGAAGATCCCAAGAAAAACAATCGAAAGACCCATTCGATTTAGAAGGGTAGCAGAAAGTTTTGAAAGCCATGTCTAACAAAATGGTTGACATTAAGAAACAAGTAGCAGAGACTTATTCTAAAAAGTCGTACAAGCCTTATAGAAGAAATCCTTCGACTGATTCGAGGCCTCCCAATGCTATTACGAATGCTGAATCAAAAGAAGAATAAGATGAAATTGCTACCGAAGAACCTACCGATGAAGAAGAAGTTGTAGATGTACAAGGTATGTGGGATTTCATTGTCCCAGATGAAGAGGATCAAGAGGCATCGCCGGTTAGTACTAGAAGTAGAAATCAACTCGATCCTCCTCAACCTACTCCTAAGCCAAAGAGCACAAGCTCAATGCCTAAGGATAAAGTTGCAGCCAAGAAAACGACACCTAAAGCAACTCAAACAAGCCTAGTCCAAATAGATTCACTAGCTCCATCTAAAACATTGATTGTTTCTGATGAGATGGAGTATAATATCATATAAGACATGAAGAAGACTAGGGCTAACATCACTTTTTATGAATTGAGCAAGTTAAAACATTAGCAAAAGGTACTTTTGAAAGAGTTACATGCAGTACCAGTTGCACCTCTGCCCACTACTATAATCTCTAAAGCTTCCCATGAGATGGGAAGACCTCCAACTAATGTGACTAATAAAGTTGATCCAAATGATATTTGTTTAATTGGAGGAAGGTCAAGATCTCATACTCCCCCATTTCTTCTTACTTATGAAGTTTTCAACAAAATTTTTCATAATTGTTTAGTTGATTCTTGAGCTTCATCTAATACCTTACCTAAATCGATACATGCAAAGTTGAATGTTCAACCTCAGAAATCTGCAGTGCGCATAGTTAAATTGGATAGTTCGCAAGTTGAAGTGATCGGCGAACTAAATTAGGTTACCATAAGGCTATCATCTAATCCAAAGGTATGTCAAGTTATTGACATTTTAGTTGTAGATATTCCAGAATTTTATGGCTTTATTCTTAGCAGGGATTGGTCAGAAAAACTTCATGGATATTTTGCAACCAATTGGTCGCATATGTGGCTCCCTTACAATGGTAAACCAAATCAGATAAAGGTTGAGCGAGAAAGACATCAAAAATACATAGTGACGTAATTGGAAGGAGAAAATGAACCTGTAGCATACAACAACAATATAATTGGAAACTATTCTTTTGATTCTTTCTTAGGAAATTTTAATGCTCATACTTCACCTTACTTAAAACATTATGTTTTATCTCAAGTAGAAATTTTTTCTCAAACAAATAGTTCTAAATGTATTAATTTTATAGATAGTCCTGTAAATAAATCTTTATTTTAGAAGTTATTCTTTGACAGTTCTAAGTCTAACGAAGGAGCAGGAGCAGGATGTGTATTAATCATTGCATATGGAAACAAAACTATGCTAACTTGTAGACTCAAATTCGATTGCACCAATAATACTACAGAATACGAGGCTTTAGTCGAAGGATTATATGAAGCAATCGGATTAGATATCAAATATCTACAAGTTTTCGAAGATTATGAAATTATTATCAGATAGGTACAAAATACTATACATTATCTATCAGGTCATTTAAAGCATTATCAATCTTTAGTACAAGATCTGACTGAACAATTTATAGCGTTCAATATTACATCAATTCCCAAACTCCAAAATGCTAGTGCTGACCTCTTGTCAGACGTAGCTTCCAAGCTCATTCCCTCATAAGACTATAGCCCTGACAGATTTTCAATCGAACTAATCTTTAGACCCTTGATTCCTGATAACATTACCAATTGAAGAATTTTCAGCAACGATCTTGATATTGTAAGCTTCCTCACATCAGAGGGATCTTACACCAATTAGATAATTGATGACGACCAACATGACAAACAATTGCAACAAGATAGCACTAAAATGCTATGTCAAAGTCAGTAGTCAAATTAGAAGACCTATATGATTTGAAAGATCGATTCAAAAGATCTACCAATTCAAAACTTCAAAGTTCAACTCTAAACTATGAATTCGAAAATCTAGGATTTGATACCAAGCCACAGAATATCAATCTAGGTCTTGGCCTAACCCCAGAAGAGAAATTAGTGTATGTTCATCTCTTGAAACAATACAAAAGTGTCTCTTCCTAGAACTACGATGAACTTAAGACTTACAACACTTCTATCATACAATATACCATCCCAATGATAAACGATGAAAAACCTGTCCAACAAAAGCTGAGAAAGATCCATCCTAATCTAGAGAACTAGATCAAATCTAAGCTCAATAAGTTATTGAAAGCCAAAATCGTTTTTCCCGTTCGACATTCTAAATCAGTTTCCAATATGGTTCCCGTAAGAAAGAAGAACGAAGACATTAGAATTTTCATTGACTTTCGAAATCTTAACAAATCCTGCCAAAAGGATAATTTTCCTTTGCCTCCCATCGAGCAAATATTACAGGCAGTTGCAGGATCAGAATTAATGTCCTTTTTGGATGGTTTCTCTAGCTACAACCAAGTTTTGGTCCATCCCGATGATCAATTAAAGACCACGTTCAGAACCAAATGGGGTACTTATGCATATCAAAAGATGCCTTTTGGTCTGATCAACGGTGGTGCCACATTTCAAAGGGCCATGGACATCACATTTAAGGGATTAGTAAACAAATTAGTAGTAATCTACTTCGATGATATAATTGTATATTCCAAAAAATGAGGGAATCATCTCAGAGATTTAAAATAGATCTTCCAATGTTGCCAAAGGTATGGAATTTCACTGAACCCAAAAAGTCCTTTTTTGCATTAAGTGAAGGAAAACTTCTTGGATTTATAGTGTCAAAATCTGGAATCCATATTGATCCTGACAGAATCAAGGAGATTTCTGAAATACCCTTACCTCACAACAAAAAAGTTATGCAATCCTTCCTTGGCCAGATTAATTTTGTAAAGAGATTTGTTCTAGATTTTTCAAGAATCGTATCTCCTTTACAAGAAATGATTAAAAAGAACTCAATATTCAAATGGGGCCAAGATGAATATGAAGCATTCAATTTGATCAAACAACTGATTTTTAACGCTCCATCTTTAGCAACTCCAAATTTTTCCAATCCTTTCATTTTGTATACATTTACCTCTGATAGATCATATGCTGCGATACTCACTCAAGCAAATCAAGACAAGGCAGAAGCCCCAATTGCCTTTTTCAGTTCAAATCTACAAGAGGCTAAATTAAATTATTCAAACATCGAGAATCAAGCTTATGTTGTTTTTAAAGCGATCAAACATTTTAGACCCTTTCTACTTAAAACCCATATAAAAATCATAGTAATGTTTCCAATGGTAAGAAATCTCTTAGTACAGAAAGACGTGGGTGAGAAAAGAGCCAATTGGGTTACTGTCTGACAAGAATACGACGCTGAAATTAAACCAACAAATATTGTAAAAGGTCAAGGCTTTTGCAAGATGTTGGCTGGAGTATCACTAATTTCTGAAATACCATCTAAAGAAGTAAAAATGTATGACGTAAGCCTAAATGATATTGAATCATTATACGGTGATATCATATTTTATCTAAAGAACGAATATGCTCCTTCAAATCTCGATTATACAAAGAGAAGAGCCCTAAGGTTGAAGGCTAAGCAATATCAACTCGTGAACGATGTACTTTTTAGGATGAACTATGATTATGTTCTCCTTAGATGCCTTGAGAAATCTGAAGCTGAAAAGGTGTTGCAGGAACTCCACGATGGACCAGTAGGTGGACATTATGCTGGAGATGCTACAACACATAAAATCCTATGCACAGGCTATTATTGGCCCACACTATTCAAAGATGCACATAGCTACGTAAGGAAATGTCAAGTTTGTCAAAATGCTACTAGGAGACAAAAGAAACCATCATTACCTTTGCAACCAGTCAACATTGAGTAGCCTTTTGATCAATGGGGATTGGATATAATAGGTGAGATCATTCCTCACTCTTATAAACAACATAGGTATATCCTTACGACTACAGATTATTTTACTAAATGGGTAGAAGTAGTTCCTCTCAGAACAACGAATGCCGAACACATCATTGATTTCATAGATCATTTCATAATCACCAGGTTTGGTTCACCCCATTAGCCTCCTGCTACAGTAGGTTACTCATCTTTCATGATTGACATTTTTACATGCCAAATATGTCATTCTTTACATGCTGAAATGTTCCATATTTTCTAAAGAAGCCAAAGAAGGATGCCAGGAGAATGTGCCAGTTCAAGTACCACTGTTGTGCTCCATTTTTTATGTACTAGTCCATTTTTGAAGAATTTTCAGTTAAAGGGAGGTCCAAACAATTTAATCTTGGTCTCCCTAGGTTTCAATTTCCTGTTTTAGAATATAGAGAATTAACATCTATCCAAACAACTTAATCTTGGCAGATTCCTTGATAGGTAGAGAAGCAAGGGTGCTCAACGTCTTAATCTGGGCCCCTGGATGAAATAAGTGTAGATGTAGATAGGAGTACAGAAAAAGAAAAAGTTGAAAAGTTGGGTTTGCAAGTCTAAGTGCACCCAAACCAAAAAGAAGAAAAGATGCTAGGCAAGTAGGCTGGGTAGGTAGTTTTGAGGTTGCAGAATGTTGATTTGTGATCAATTTCATGTTTTCAAGTGTTATGTTTGTTCAGTCACAATTATCAGGAAGTGGCCATTTGAAGGACTCAAGCGAGGCATGTCTAACTCCCCCTTCTTCCTCCTTCCCCAAATCATTCACTAACTTCCCAAAGACGTCAAGATCTGCTTGATATCTCTCAGTTTCATCATTTTCATATCAATTGCCTTGGTAAAGATCTACTTTGCCCAAGGAATATTCATACTCCCGTTATAAATAAGTTTTCCCCTTAATAGCCTAAGATTCAAATACTTAGCACCTTCTTATCTCCTGTCATATTAACTATTAACTTTTACTATATAGCTCCCTATGTATTTCCCCTTCCCCTACTAAAACTATGTTAATAACTCCCCTATATACTTATCCCCTCCCCTTGGTTAAAAAGTAACCATAAGTATCCCTTGGGAATTACTAAGTTTGCCTAAAACTTAGTAAGAACACTCATGTTGTTGATAAAAACTCCTTCCAAATGCATTGAGACTCACTCTTATGCATAAAAACCCTCTTTCCGCCCTTATCCTAAAGTCATGCATGAAAATATTTTACCGTGTGCGCATTCAACCCAAAAGACCCACTTTTCCTAAAGTTTTCTAGCCCCGCCGAATAAAAAATTAAAACTAAATGGCGTGTGGGCCCCTTCTTATCCGTCTACCACCTCGTCTTATCCGCCATTCATCTGATCGCCAGAGCCCATGATCTGCGATGGGCGGGTCTTTTTGTGCCCCGACATGCCGAATATTTGCACCCGGGAGATCAGCAGTTTTGTCTTCGTACTCCCGCCACACGCCGCCCTCCCAACTGTGGCAGAGCCCCCCTTGCCAATACCGCCCAGGCGCAAAAGCGGTATGTCACAAACTAGAAACCACCCTCCCCTTGCGTGACATAAGCACCACGTCACCCGCCAAGTTGCCGCCATCTCACCCCTTCCTGCCTGTGTCGGCCTGCCACCGTACTGCCATGTCATCACCCCGCCATATGGCCACATCACCCTGCTGAAGTCATGACCATACAAGATGCTCCCACTGCTGATGTCATGCTGATGTCGTCCGTCGTACCGCTAACATCATGCTGACGTCAACAGCTGAAAAAATGCGCAAGTGCAAAATTGAGGCTTCAGAGGCCCATAATGAAATTCTGAGGCAGTTTTTGATGCGTGACTAGCGCTTAGTGCTAATCACGCATCACTACGGGAAATGGGCCAAATTGGGGAATCTTTTGATTCCTCAGCCGTTTTTGCCCCGAAAAGAGCAGAAAAGGCCCGATTTTGCAGTTTTAAGCGTATCAGAGGAAAGAGAGAGGCCCGGTTCAAGTATCAAAGTGTATCAGAGCAAAAGCAAAGCCAAAATTAATGTCAAAGAGTATGAGGATGCTCCAAAGTGTATCAGTAAATATCTGTGAGCGGCCCAAAGCAGGAAAACATTAAAGAACCCTCCAGCAAAGTCAACAAAACAGTAAAGGCCATCAAAGAACTCTCAAATCACACTTACTGCACATCACAGTCACATGAGATCAGTGGACCAAAAATCAAAGCACAGTTATTGCAGAACCACTGCACCAGGTCACCAAGGACACCATATTAACTCATTTTGATCTAGCTGCCTCTAGCGCAGCCCAAAGAATATTTACTTGCATTTAATTTCAGCACAAGTTTAGGCTTAAAAACGTTTCCCGCAGACTTGTTTAGGTCAGCTGTAATAAATACTTTTGGATATTTTACCTATAAAGACTGCCCTGAACAATGTAATGAGGGTTGATTTTTGTTGGTTGGATGTTTTGTTTAAGCAGAGACTTGCACTATATATCTGATAATTTCTATAATCAAAGACTGTTTACAAGCTTGGAGAATGAATTGCGTACTGTGTTTAATGGTTGAAGAGTGACTGTGGAATTCTTGTGCTACTACATGACCCAATAAGTGTTTCTTACCTCTGTTTTTTCATTCATACATCATTATCTAAATAGCAGAAAGAAAGATTAGCTTAGAACTTGTTTAATTGCACTCTATGCTGAATTTCTATTGTTTCTTTATGTTTTCATCTGTTTTAGGCATAAATATGAATTCCACCTAGCTCATATTTGCCCTAATTCACCATGTATGATAGTTATCCAAGGATTCTTAACTACCCCTAGATAGAGCTCATTTTCCTTCCCTCTGATAAGTTGATTGAGAGATTCTTAATTGCCTCTCATTCCTTACATTTCACTCCATCTCTTTAGCTTGAAGGTTGTTTCATGTGCAACTACCTTGCTCCATATTCCTCTTGTGATCAGGAAAGCCTACCTGCGGTTCTACTCCTTGACTCCAAGCCCAATGGTTTGAAACTTATCACTCTGTGCATGCCTCTCTGCTTGAAAGCATCTTCCTTCCATTCAAACACCATCCAAACATAAACAAAACCAATTGAACCCAATAACTAGCCTAAACTCATCATCAACAAAGCTAAATCATCAAAAGAGAGCCCTCTTTGATTGCAGGTGGGATAGAACTTGTAATCCAAAGATTGGTTTGTGGTTACCTTGGCTGTATCCCTTTAGGAGCTTAGGGACAACGTGAGTGACAACACACCCTCTGCTTTAATGTTTGATAATGCATCATATTATTTTGGCAATGTTATGACCGAATTTGCACTCAAAAGAGGTTTTAAGCTTAAATACTCTGCCAATTATTACCCATAAGGGAATGGGTTAGCTGAATCAACGAATAAAAACCTAATTAGAATCATCAAGGGAACCATTGATCAAACTCATAAGAATTGGCACAAATCCCCAATATATGCTCTATGGGCAGACCAAATAACGCAGAAAGCCTCCATTGGCACTTATCCCTTTAATTTAGTTTATGGGAAAGAAGTGGTCCTTCCAACTCATCTAGCGATTCCCTCTTTGGCCTTAGTTCAATATATTGATGAAACACCAACTTCTTCCTTACAACTAAGGCAACTGCAAATCCTTAAGCTAGAAGAGCAATGAGAAAGGGCTAAAATAACTCATGCTCATCAACAAGCATTAGTAAAAGCTTCTTTTGATTCAACATGATATCCAGAAAGGACTTTCAGATTGGAGATCTAGTTTTAAAATGGGACAAGGCTCATGAGGAAAAAGGCAAACATACGAAATTTGAACTAATGTGGCTTGGCCCTTTCCAAATTGTAGAAATCATAGGTCCATCTACTTTTATGTTACAGGATTTAACCGGAAAAAGAGAATCTTTACCTATTAATGGACAGACCCTCAAAAAATATTTTCCATAGGAGATGATTCTTCTATTTTTGTAAATTAGTTTTTCCTTTATTTTGATAATAAAACCATTTGTAAATGGTTAATTTGGAATCCATGAAAAAGACAAGTGTTTCTTCTATATTTTGTTTTTTCGCTTGTATAAATTGAATTGTTTTAGAAAATTGGTCATTATTATTCAAAGATACATTCAAAGGCTATAAGCCAGAATATGATACTAGTTTCAACTTTGTAAATTTTTATAAAAGAGACCTTTAGTGGGAATTTGCTTTATATCAGTCAAGTGAAAGGTATCAATAACAAAACAAAGATTCTCTGTAGAAAAGCTCTTTCCAAAAAATCTACCATTGTCGACTAGAGCTATTCTTAAGGAAACAATGACTTCCTCCCCACCTAGGGAATTACGAGCTTCAAGGAATAATCCAACAATACACTTTAACTTAAAGACTAAGAGGTCTCATCACGAGATGACATATCATGATCATAGATATTATAGCTTGTTGACTTTGCCAAAACTGCATACCACAACATGGCAATGACTCGAGATTGTTACAATCAAAAGATAAGGGGTCTCATCACGAGCCAGCCTGTTCGGCAAAGTTATAAATCAAGTGAGTGACACTGTCATGATTTGGCTACCAAACCAAGGCATTGTTCTTTAAGAATTAAAAGAAAATAAAAGCAATAAGTGTGGATATGGATTTCTCTTTGAAAATCTTATATTTCTCCAAGTAGGATACAGGATCATTGTTGGATAATAGGTAACCCTGTCGAGGCTATAAACGCCTGCTGGCAGCAGAGACTCTACCTACGACAAATGAGCATATTTGAAACTGATTTACAGAGAAGGCATTGTTTTTATCTTTATAAACCAAGTAGTGACTGATGTAAATACAATGACTAGCTTTAGGAAGTAAATAACCAAAGTTAACATAGAAGAAACAAACTATAATTGACAGCTAAAAGCAAGATGTACTTTATCTTTCTATAATAAAGTTTGATTTTCTGGAAAAGTTTTCTGTTTTGGAAGTTTAGAAAATTAAGAAGAAAAGTTGAGGTAACTGGTTCTTCCAAGTGAATCGTCAATTGTTGTGGCAAGCAACAACCCCCCTTCTTATTTAGTTTTATCACTAATACTAAATACGTGGGGACCCTTATGAGATTGATGATGATAGTGTGAGAATGAAGATTTTTGTCCAAAGTTTGACCGGTGATGTCAGGACTTGGTTTAAAGCACTCCCTTCCAATTCCTTAGGAGACCCAGAAGCCTTATATCAGTCGTTTATCAATAGGTGGGAGAAAAAGAAAGACCCCTTTCACATATTATCTGAGTATGACACTATCAAAAGAGGCCCTCAGGAGACTGTTTTGGATTACTGTGCAAGGTTCAATAATGTATACAATGCAATACCACAGAACTTAAGACCTCCACCTGATCTTGCTTTGTACAAATTCCCTGATGGTTTTGATGTTGAAATGGCTTATCAGTTAAGGGAAAGAGCCCCTCAAAGCCTTGCAGAGATGAAAAATGTTGTTGTTAGTGTGGAGGAAAACCTAATTACCAAAATAAACAGAGCTATAACCGAGAGAAGAACTACCTTTAAGGAAGAACCCTCAGCCTTAGACCCGAATTTAGATACTATTATCAATGGCATGCATAAGCTGGGAGACAGAGTAGAAAGTGTTGAGAGGAAATCATCATGGGAAGGGAAACATCCCAACACCATAAGGAATCCAAACTTCAGGAAAAATCAAACCACAAATGCTGGAAGGGCTAGTCCCGACCATGATATTAGGCCCCCTTTCCAAGAAAACTACGTAGAGGCATCCAGATCCAGTGAGCCCACCGAAGAGACTCACATGAACTTGATAGATTCGAAAAATGAGCAGCAAATCTTTCTCACTCAAGAAGACCAAGACTACCCTGATGTAAAACAATTTCAGACCAAGACAGGAGAGTCTTTTGATTTTAAACAAGGTTATGATTCTGCTACGTATGAGGTCCACAAACAATATAAGCTAAGAACAAGA
The DNA here is from genome assembly GCA_000404065.3 of Pinus taeda. Lineage (NCBI taxonomy): Eukaryota > Viridiplantae > Streptophyta > Pinopsida > Pinales > Pinaceae > Pinus > Pinus taeda. The sequence goes on from APFE030028965.1 coordinate 50,081, forward strand.
ACCATTGAAGTCCCTGTACCAAACAAAGCCAAGGACAACAAACAACCCAATAAGATTAAAGGCAAGATTGTCATAACAGAACCAGCTGATATTGCTGTCCCAAACCCGCATAAAGTCACCATAGAGGACATATCAGACATACAACCTCCTACTGAACAACCTCTACCTCCTTCTTCCTCAAAAGAAGATTTGAACAACACTCCAAAAAACCTTCCCAAGACAGAAATACCACAAACTATCATTAACCATAACACAGACAATCCAAAGGAAAACACAGAGACTGTTCTTGAAAAGGAGGAATCTTCTACTAATAATGCAAAGATTCCATTAGAAAAACCATTCAATTTAGAAGTAGAGATTGGAGAACTTAAAATATCCATCCCCCTCTCAGAACTTGCCAAGCATGATGTATATAGGCAACAAATTCAAAGGTCACTTCAACTACCAGAGGTCAGGGATGATGTAAATGTTTTAGATGATACCCTTGAGCTGCTATTTGGTCCAGAAGTTAATGGAAAAACAACATATGGATCTGTTCCACCCTTTTATGTCAGTCTGCACATACATGACAAAATCCTGCACAATGCTATGTTTGACTCAGGTGCCTCACACAATCTTATGCCCAAAGCTGTAATGGAAAAGCTAAACCTTGATGTCACAAGACCCTACAAGGATCTATACTCCTTTGATTCAAGTCAAGTTAAATGCTTAGGCTTAATCAAAGACCTTTGTGTGTCTTTAGTCCAATTTCCCAACAAGACAATCCTAATGGACGTAGTAGTCGCTGACATTCCAACAAAAATGGTATGCTCCTATCAAGATCATGGGGAGAAAAACTCCAAGGATCCCTTCAACTCGACTTCTCTTATGCCACTATATCTGTCTTTGGGAAACCAAAGAGACTGTATAGAGAAACACTAATGAAGTATGTGGTAAGTAGTGAGGAGAAGCCCCAAAATTTTCCAATTTACTCAATCCATTCTGATATGGATTCATTTATTCTTTTTAATGATGATAACAACCCTCCCACTAATGAGAAGCCTTTAGCTTCAGAGCTAGAGACATGCATAAATGAATAACTAGTTGCCCGTGCCCATGAAATAGTCACAATAGTCAAGGCAACCAGTAAATAAGAAGAATATCCTCAAACAAAATTTCTAGATCTGCCCAATCCTAAAATAACTGAAACTCTTGATACAAACCAAAAACAAGAAATTACATGGTATTTAGAGTTTTATGGTTCTGTCAACAAGTTAGGAGTAGGGGCAGGTGTATGGATTCACAATACACATGACAATCATGCAGAAGGCCATGCCTACAGACTAAATTTCAGATGTACCAAAAACATGGCAGAGTATGAAGCTCTCCTCTTAGGCCTAAAATTGCTCAAAGTCCTAGGAGCTACAAAAGTGTCCATTCTAGGTGACTCCGATTTAATCATCCAACAAATGAAGGGAAACTTTGTTATAATGACAATAGGATGAGGGCCTATAGGACTGTTGCAACAGATATACTTAATACCTTCGATGAATCCGAGCTTGCCAAGATTTCTAGAAACCATAACATACATGCCCACAACCTAGCCACTTTTGCTAGTACATGCAAGCTTCCCTTTAAGCCAAATCACCATTTTGCTGCTGAGATAAAACATAGGCTCGTTGTTCCTAACAATATTAGAGATTGGAAAGTATTTGAAAATTATGCCCACATTAACAATTTCCTCACTCTTGAGGGCGAGTTTTCAAATTTAAACATTGACATGGAGGACATGAACAATTCCCAACAAAAAACAAATGAAAATCAGCAGGCTGTAACAGCAAAACAGAAAAACAAATCCTGAACCCAACTGTTTTTGAAAATGAAAACATAGAACAGCTGAAACAAATGCATTTAGAGGAAACTGACAAAGCAGAGGCTGAGTTCATTGATCTGAAGAATAATTTTTTGCCTGCTGGCCTTACTCCATTAGAAGATATGTTTGATGATTCAAATGATGTGGCCAAAAAGCCAAAAATGGAGCCTTTAGATGTTGTTATGGAAGAACACAACATAGGGACAGCAGAAAAGCCCAAAATGATCAAAAGACAAAGTGTGTGGATTTGTTCAAAGAGTTCCAAGATGTATTTGCTTGGAGTTATGAGGACTTGAAGTCCTATGACACCTCAGTGATTCAACATACCATTCCCTTAAAACCAAATCAAAAACCATTCAAACAGAAACTTAGAAGAATAAACCCTATGCTTCTTCCCCTCATTGAGAAGGAAGTAAAGAGAATGTTTGAAGCACGTATTATAGCACCCATCAGATTTTCTGAATGGGTATCCTATTTGGTTCCCACAAGAAAAAAATTAGGTGAGATCAGACTATGTGTAGACCTAAGAAACTTAAACCATGTCTCTTTAAAAGACCACTACCCTTTGCCTAAAATGGACCACATCCTACAAAGAGTAGTGGGTTCCTCTAGAATTTCTTTACTAGATGGACTCTCATGTTTCAATCAAATACTTGTTCATCCAGATGACCAAGACAAGACAACCTTCACCACACCCTGGGGAACATTTAAGTATGTTAAAATGCCTTTCGGGCTAAAGAACGCTGGTGCCACCTTTCAAAGGGCAATGGATATTGCATTTGCCAAGGAAATCCATGAATTCCTTGTTGTCATCTGATGACTAACCCTTTCTTCCAAATCTGATCAAGAGCACCTCAAAACAACTTAAGGCAGATCTTCATGACATGTAGAAATAATGCATTTCCTTAAACCCAAAGAAGTCCCTTGTTTGGCCCCTTGAGGAAGGTAAGTGTAGCCACAATCATCTAAAAAGATGTACAGAAATTGATCCGGAAAGAATTCAAGCAATCCTTCAAATTCCATACCCAAGAAACATAAAAGAGTTGCAAGCATTCCTTGGAGAGATCAATTTCCTAAGGAGATTTATCCCAAACTTAGCAGAAATGATAAGGCTGTTGAGTAACATGTTAAAAAAGGATGCCAAGGTAAGATGGTCTCTGGAAACCAAGCAGGCTTTTGAGAATATCAAAGCCACCTTGACTCAAATTCCCTTACTCACAAGTCCACAATTTGACAAGGATTTTATCATATTTTCCTTTGCTTCAGAGCACACGATAGTTGTTGTCCTTCTGCAAAAGGATGATCAAGGAAATGAAAATCCTATTGCATTTTTCAGCCGAGCCTTAAGAGATGCACCTTTGAAATACCAAATCATAGAAAAGCATGCCTATGCCCTTGTCAAAGCCATCAAAGACTTCAGAGTTTATATTTTGTATTCACATGTGATTGCCTATGTCCCAAACTTTGTTGTAAAAGAAATATTAACTCAAGAGGGACTAGAAGGCAAAAGAGGCAAATGGATTGCCAGTATTCTTGAATATGACATTGAGATAAAACCCACAAAGCTGATAAAGGGACAAGGTTTAGCCAAGCTAATGTCCGAAACAAATTTTCTTGCATTAGACATTAACCAGCTAGACAATGAATAGGAGCTGGCGACTCCACAGATCAGTGAAACCTTTTTACAATCCCCATGATATACTAATATTTGCTATGTATTGTTAAACCTGTATGCTCCCCCAGGATTGTCTAGAACCAAGAAAAGGTTTTTGAAGATGAAAGCTCTAAAGTTTTGTGTCTTAGACGATGCCCTGTTTTGGAAAAATCATGAAGGAATACTGCTAAACTGTTTAACCATAAATGAAGCCAAAACCATCATGAAAGAGTTCCATGCAGGGGACTGTGGAAGGCATCTATATTGGAAGTCCACTACTGACAAGATTCTAAGGGCTGGTTATTATTGGCCCTCTTTATCTGCAGATGTCAGAAAATGTTTTGTCTCATGTCACAAATGCCAAATCTTTGAAGGAAAAATAAAACTACTGCCTCTGCCCCTTAAGCCCATCTCAACCGAACAACCTTTTCAACAATGGGGTCTTGACTTCATAGGTGAAATCCATCCCTCTTCTTCAGGCCAGTACAAGTGGATTTTAACAGCCACTAACTATTTCACCAAGTGGATTGAGGCCATCCCATGTAGGCAAGCCAATGACTCCACTATTATCAGATTCCTTGAAGACAATATCCTTTCTAGATTTGGCTGCCCTGAAAAAATCATCACTGACAATGTTGTTTCCTTCAAATCTAGAAAGATGATCAATTTCTGCCATAAATTTCACATTACCTTGGGCCGCTCTTCATCTTATTATCCTCAAGGTAATGGCTTGGCTGAGTCATCCAACAAAAGCCTCATCAACATTGTTGCGGAGGTAAATCCCCTCTGCAGACAGAGGTGGATCCCACTAGCCCCACAGGGGTCTAGCAACAATCAATCACGCTGCATGCAAGTTCCTAACTATACAATTTAGAAGTCGATCAGGGA